>WHYT01017916.1:284112-314576 GCA_009806455.1 Tetrax tetrax | reverse complement strand
GCATTTCATCCTGAATTGCCAAGTAGACAACAGAAACAGGTATTTTTATCTATATCAAAGTTTACATGACTGAAAAATTATTTTTACATTATAGCACCTACAATAAGTTAATGAATTTAGTCTAACTTCTGAAATACATGCCTGCCTATTCAAGGTTGACTTGCGTGATTACAGATGGCCTTTTACTAAACATCATTTCAATTTTCTCTCAGAGAAATATCTCCAAGTCTAATGTACTTTCATAGAGTTTTATCTTCGTGAAGTGCTTAAAACAACTCTAATATCAATTAGTTTAGTTGCTTAGACCAATATTAGAATATCTTACCAAAACAGAAGCAGTGAGATATGATTTTCCTATGGACTAAGGTGCTTTGTTCTGTAATATCAAAACCAGTTCCTTCATCCAACAGTTATTCTTTGCTCATGCATATACACATTACAATATTTTAACACTAGTCCTTAAAAAAAATCAAAAAACCAAACCAAAACAAACAAACAAAAAAAACAAAACAAAAAAAAAACCCCCAAAACCAAAAAACTTTTGATCTTTGGAAACATTCGGTAAGAACGTACTTCTGCTACTACCATGATCTCAGTAGGAGTAACTCTCCTACTGAGGTTTATAGCAGAAAAGCATTAAGTGCTGAAACAAAAGAGGTTGGCATCATTACCTTTATTCTAAAAATAGAGAAAGTGAGGTAGAGAAGTGAAGTTATTAAATCACACCACAGGACAGCAGGATTCGAGGACAGAATTCAGATGTTAAAGTTATGTACCATAGCTAAATACCTGCTATAACTAGTAGCTAAAACAAATGTAGGGGTGTGACTTGTGTTAATCATAACTCTAAATCACGTTGGCCTAATTTCAATTTAATTCATAAGCCATCATTAGGGTTAAAGAAAAGAAACATCCTATCTACATCAATATATGTACTCAAATACTCACAAATTCTGAATTACAGAATTACAACATGGAATTATATTCAAAGACATAACATAATGAGGCAAAAAACCCCACAAAACTGCAGAATACATTGGTTAACACAAAGGACTGTACGTCAGGCATCAGCTTTCTAAAGCACAAGAGCCACATTTCTGCAAATCAATCTGAAGCAAGGTATATCAAATCAAGATGTGGAGAACAACCCTCAGTTATGTCGTATCATCTCTGCCCTTTGATGTTAAGAATGGAATCGAGTCCATTTAGTATTTTATCTGTCTTACTGAGGAAAAATGGTAAGACACTCTGAGATGCAAGTTTTCGCAAAAATGCTAGAAGATTAGTATTTAACTTGTTTGCTACATATTTTAGGAAAAAAAAAAATATCTTGAAAGGCTGCTTTGTTTTCCAAAATTCATTTGAGCAAAAGTTTAATTTCCTTTAGAGAATATGGTGATGTGGGTTCAGGGAAACAGTTTATGAGGCAATAACCATCAAGAAAAATAGGAAATGTATAGGCAGCTGTAGTATACAGAAATGTCAGCATTATTTGGATGATTACTGAATTGTCTCTATGAAAACAGAACAGCAACATTCCTATGCTAAGACACACAGCACCTTTTCCTTAATTTCTAAGTTTTTAATGCAAGAACATCTCATTCAGTATCATTTCCTCATGTTCACTTTTAGCTTCTGTTTATATATTTAAGCATCACACTTACTATTCTGTAAATATAAGAAGAATGAGGAGCTCTAAATTCAACAGACAGACAGGACTATACAGATAAAAAACAAGGATATACTATAATGACTTCAAAACCATATTGTCAGTGAGTGAATAAAAAGATATGAATATTTTAGAAAACATGAAGTGTTTAGAACACTCAGTTTGTTTTATTCATCAAACAAATGGGGAAAAATACAATGCTCAAGTTGCCCAGAGAGTTACATTTCCAATCAGGAAATGCAGGGTGGCCCAAACTAACCCCAAGGAGGGGCGGTGACTGGAGACAGTGCTATGCAAGCAGGTGTTCCGGAACCCAGGAGTGCTTACAAATAAGCACTTCAGTTTGCAAAGTATCTAACTGAAGTCTGGTCTTTTTGTCTTTCCTTCCCCTAAAGTCCCGCTAGAAAGCTATCTAACATCTGCCAATATAAATCTGATCATCAGCTTGACTCTACATCCTTAGACTGTGTTTATTATGAAACCGCATGGATGAGATCCTCTCTGCCAGCATGATGATACTGTCACTTAGAAAAGAGTGAGCTTGCAGGCTACCGACACTTCTGCCTCTCTATCAGATGCCACCACAATTACATCTATGACAAAGATTATGTAGACCTCTAATTAATGCCATAATCTACATTAATTTGATCATACCCAACCAAGTTTTCAAAATGCTAACAAAGGTTTGAGAATTTTAGCTTGTTTAGCTCTGTGACAAAAGAACTCCAATATGCATTGTAATGTCATGGCCGCTCCTTTTCATTTTCCACATGGAACCAGTACAGCTTGCAGTTACTCACTCTTATGGATCAAGAGGAGACTCTACATGCCATTAAAGTAAAAAGTTGTCTGGTGCTCTGAAGAAACTACAAGGCAACTGTCCTAACTTTTTGTTTGCTCTACTTGTATGAGACCTCCTTGATCCTATTTTAAAGACTTTGGTGGCTATTCTTCAGATTACAAGGGCTTTTAGTCTCACTTGTAAAATGGAGTAATTCCATGGAATGGATTTCTGATGAACTACTGAAAACAGACATCTTCTCAAGCAGACTAGAAATAAAATGTTTATATCAATATTTTTCATTAAAAAAGATTTTTTTCTAATTCCTATATTTAATAGACTGAGACTAGAAATGAGAGGAGTAGGGCAGTACATCTCTTCTTTCATTTGGTCTTAGGAGCCTAGTACTACTTCTGGATCTTATTCTATTCTGCAACAAAAATGTGAACAAATTTAATTATAAAATAAGAAATATTATGGCTCAAATGTAGTGTTCTCCTAAAGAATCAACAAACATAAGGATGAAGCAGCTTTGGTTACGTAGTCTACTGGAATTGCCTATACAAATCCCACAATGTTCTTCATTAAAGGCTTTTAAAGAAACTATACTACCTATAGAGGATAAGAGATAAATATTTTGAGATTGGATAAACTATTTAGACAAAAAGAAATAGTGATAGGAAAACAGGGTAATTTTCACTATGGAAGAAGGCAGAGCCCTGCAGGGACCTGCTCTATCCAAGACATTCCAGGAGACTGATGTGGTGACCAACTCTGCTGAGCTTTCCAGAGTAACCAAGAACAGGGCTGACTGAAGAACTCCCGAAGTATCCCACATGATTCAATACAGGTAAATATACCTTTCCTACTGGTATTGCTGCCTCGTATCTTAACTTTTCATGTAAAATGATAACTGAGCTGGCCGCTTTCACTCAGAAAACAAGATTTCTGTTTATTCTAGAGAAGTGTTAGCTCAATGTTCAGCAGGAAGGAAGGAACAGGCAATAAAAAAGAAAATATAATCTACACCACTGCATAAATCCATTGTGTACACAGATACTGAAAACACTGCATGCAGCTCTGGTCAGTCAAAAGGGTCGGTTTTAAGCATTCGAACCTGGAAACTTCTGTTTCACAATACCATTCATTCAGTATTTATGCTCCCTGATTCACTCTGTGCTCCATGCCAAAAGCAGCATACATTCTCCAAATCCCAGAGCAGACAGCACAGAAATAAAAATGTATACACATGTGTATCTTAAATTTCACTTACTGGTTAAGTAATTTTCTCTTCTTCATTTTTAAATGACTGTCTATTTACTCTAGTCAACTCCAAAGCAAATGGGTTTTGAAGAACTCCAGGTCCAACCACCTGGATGTGGACCTCAGAGCCTTAGACAAACTGCAACGACAGAACCTCTTTTCCACACGCAATATTATTTGTAGATTTTTTGATGACTGCATTGTTCTTGGTAAGTATGTATACAAATGTGTTAGTACCACCAGTAGCTGCACTTTACATACTGTTTACACAGATGCTAATTGATGAAGATAGCGTAGTCTCCAGCTATGCAACAAGTGAGTTCTAATCAGTGTAGAAAATGGTTGAAAAACCTCCAAATTCCACACAGAGACCGCTGCACAGGGAGCTTCAGCTGAAAGCCAAAGAGCCATTGAGCAGCAAGACATACAGACCGAGAAAACATACATCAATGGACAAAGAGCTCTTGCAAGTGAGTGAAATAATGTTTTGACAATATGATTGCTGAGTAAAATCTTGCAGTTGCTTATGGAGGAGCTTTGTCCAAAAACTTCTACCCACGCTTGGGTATTCTCAACCCTCTGTGAGGGAATGCTGGCTATCAGGAAGACTCTCTTCTTGGAAAGGAAAAGCCTCAAACTGCCTGTTTTACTAAATTAACTTTTTATTCCTTGCAGAACAAGACTGCAAGAACAGTGTGAATCAAACAACCCTGAACCAGCCAGATAAAGGACTGAAACTGAAACTAAAGCATCCTGGTGGACAAATGACTAGTCTTCAGGCTCTAAAAGACAGCCTGAATGCTCCAGCTGAAAGCTTGCGTAACAGCAGGTTGAGGATGAGAGCTGACTTGGATAAGCAATCTACCCTGTGATCTTTCTTCTTGATCATCTTAGGATGCTTTCAATAAGGGATAGATAAGGCTGAAAAACCGTATGACCTACTGTGAGGTAGTTTAGTGCAAGGCTGATCAGGGTGCAAGGCTGATCAGGGTGCAAACTTGCAGGGTTCTAGGTGAATAGCTCATGAATAGACCAATAAAACACTGGAGAAACTGAGAGCAGACATCTCAAAGCTATCTTAAATAGGTCGGGTTTGAAAGGATTAGTTGTGCAGAACCATGCCTAGACTTGCGGAGCACTTGTAAAGGCAGAGATATGGCAGGAGGACATCTGAAAAGAAACACAGATTTACCTTTATCTTTAAAGGTCAGGTTTCCTCTTTAGGTTGTAATGAAGACATCTACACTGGGTAATTCTCAGCCAAGAAAAACAGCCAAAAAAATGATGTTACAATTATCAATATCTCATTCAGCTTAAAAAAGCAGAAAACAGTTGAGGTCTGCTCCAAGGCTCTGAAATCATGGGAAATACGTCTTTGCTCGAATACTTGATTTCACCCATGTCCCAGCAGGGAAGAGAGGACTACATGCCATCATCAGCCTTAATGTGAGAATAATACCAGTAATGATCCAACTATATTACCCTTAACTAAGCTATCAGAATGCCTAATAAGCTCTCTCAAGTTTTCTACTACAAAAAGTAGTATAAAAAGCACAATGAAGCTTTACTATACTCACTTTAGAAACCATGATTTCTATGATCTCTAGGCAGTAATCGTGCATTGCAATGTACATACATGACTGCATCCTCCCTTTCTCTATGACCGGACTGGTAAGGTCCTACCACACCTTTTCTTCTATTGTGACACAACATTACAGAAAAATTGTGAACTAATAATGCAGTTAAAATGAGCAATGTCTCAACATATCTCCTTCTAAGTGATTTTCAATATAATGTCCAGTTTGTTCCTTTTGTAATATGGGTTTTAAACCAAAACCGCAACTGCTCTGAAAACTGCCATGAAGTTTCTTAATACAGTTCAGCTTCTGTATTTTAAACACCTCGCTACTGTCTGCCAAACGCTATTTTGCAATTTCTTCAGAATTAAATCTGACCAGGGACATCAAGGACAACAAGAAAAGCTTCTTTAGGTACACTGGGGATGAAAGGAAGACTAAGGAAAATGTGGGCCCTCTCCAGAAGGAAACACAAGACCTAGTTACCTGAGACATAGGGAAGGCTGAGGTATTCAACAACTTTTGCCTCAGTCTTCACCAGCAAATGTTTTAGCCACACTGCCCAAGTCAAAGAACGCTAAGGCAGGGACTGGGAGAATGAAGAACCACCCACTGTAGCAGAAGATCAAATTTGAGACCAAATAAGGAAGCTGAAGGTGCACAAGTCACCTGACAAGATGCATCTGTAGGTCCTGAGGCAACTGGCAGATGAAGTTGCCAAGCCACTGTGCATCATATTTGAGAAGTCATGGCAGTCCAGTGAGGTTCCCACTGACTGGAAAAGGGGAAACAACTCCTTTTTTTTTTTAAAAAAGGGGAACAATGAAGACCCGGGGACTACAGGCCAGTCAGTCTCACCTCCGCGCCTGGTAAAATAATGGAGCAGATTCTCCTGCTAAGACACATGAAAAATAAGGAGGTGATTAGTGACAGCCAATATGGCTTCACCAAGGGCAGATCGTGCCTGACCAGTTTGGTGGCCTTCTACAACAGTGTTATAGCATTGGTGGATAAGAGATGAGCAACTGATGTCATTTACCTGAACTTGTGCAAAGTATTTGACACTGTCCCGCACAACATCCTTGTCTCTAAACTGGAGAGACATTTTTTTTTTTGACAAATGGACCACTCAGTGGATAAGGTATTGGCTGGATGGTCGCGCTCAGGGTGTTATGGTCAACCGCTCAATATCCAAGTGGAGACCGGTGAAAACTGGTGTGCCTCGGGGGTTGATATTGGGCCCGGCCCTGTTCAACATCTTTGTCGGAGACATGGACTGTGGGATAGAGTGCACCCTCAGCAAGTTTGCCGATGACACCAAGCTGTGTAGTGCAGTCAACACATTGGAGGCAAGGGATGCCATTGAGAGGGACCTGGACAGGCTGGAGAGGTGGGCCCGTGCCAACCTCATGAAGTTCAACCAGGCCAAGTACAAGGTCCTGTACATGGGTCATGGCAATCCCAGGAACAAATATAGGCTGGGCGGAGAATGGATGGAGAGCAGCCCTGAGGAGAAGGACTTAGGGAGTGCTGGTGGATGAGAAGCTCAACATGAGCCAGCAATGCACCCTTGCAGCCCAGAAAGCCAACCGCATCCTGGGCTGCATCAAAAGAAACATGGCCAGCAAGTGAAGAGTGGTGATTCTGCCCCTCTACTCTACCCTGGTGAGACCCCACCTGGAGTACTGTGTCCAGCTCTGGAGCCCCAGACATAAGAAGGACATGGACCTGTTAGAGTGAGTCCAGAGAGAGCCACAAAGATGATTAGAGGGCTGGAGCACCTCTCCTATGAGGACAGGCTGAGAGAGTTGGGGCTGTTCAGTCTGGAGGCTCTGGGAGGACTTAATAGCAGCCTTACAGTGCCTTAAGGAGGCCTACAAGAAAGATGGGGAGAGACTTTTGACAAAAGCATGTAGTGATAGGACAAGGGCTTTAAACTGGAAGAGGGTAGATTTAGATTAGCTATAAGGAAGAAATTCTTCACTATGAGGGTGATGACACACTGGAACAGGTTTTCCAGAGAAGTTGTGGATGTTCCATCCCTGGAAGTGTTGAAGGTCAGGTTGGATGGGGCTTTGAGTGATTTGGTCTATTGGAAGGTGTCCCTGCCCCTGGCAGGAAGGTTGGAACTAGATGAACTTTAAGGTTGCTTCCAATCAAAACCATTCTGTGATTCTATGAACACACAGCTGTGGTTTCTGTTTCCTTTTTTCTTACACATTACAGCTTCTCAGAGGCAACAGGAAATACACAGAAGATTTCACATAGTTTCTTAGGTGCTCAATTAAAAGAATACATCCATAGACACAGAAGCTGAGGAAGAAGAAAATAATTTAGGAAAAGAAACAAGCTTTACGGTAGAAATGCCACATAAGGATATGCTTTTCGATAGCAAAAATGTAAGTAAAAGAAGAATGGAAAACTATGTATCTTCTAAACAGAAAATCCTAATTAAGTCATATATTCCTCTACATTGCTTAAGGAGACTTTACACCAGTGATTCAAGATAGCAATAAATAGCATATAAACGAGTTGCCAAACAATGAGCCAGAATAAAAATAGCCACAGTACGTTACACAAAGTTGTGACACTACAAGATAGATAAAATTACACAGGCAGTTCTACCAGAAACTTCTCTTTTTTTTTTCCATTTCTGTTTTCATTTTTAATATGTGCACTCCAACAGAAACTTGATATACAGTGCTCAAGTTGAAAGCAGATTTTTTTTTTTTTTAAAAAAAAAAAAAAACAACCAACCAACAATTTCGAAAAATATGAAATTTGTAGTGCTTGGTTAGTTAGTGGGAAAGAAATACAAGTTTTAGATACTATGACCATAAAATGGGTAGGCTTTTTAATGGACAGTCAATCCTCATCCTTTTTTTGCAGCTAATGTCTGTATAGACAATAATTTCAAAAGGGGCTTGTATTTGTGAATGACAATACACACACATAAAAAAATCCATTTAACTGAATCTTCGCTCAATTTACACAAACAAGGAAAATTACAATTTAGAGGTAAACTTAATAACATTACATAAACGTAACTCCAAATTTGAATGAAATTCCACAAGTCCATTAAAGATAATTTGATTTTGAGCTTTACAGTACCATTTTGATAGACTTGCACCTGTCATATAAACCCAAAAAGCCTTTCTCAACTTATGGAACCTACATGAAAGAAAGGAGAGACAACAGATAACCATTCTCCACATATAGTGAAATGGTTGTACCAAGACAAACAGGCATGGACTAACTGACATCTCAAGTGTGGAAGTAACCCTATTCACATCTACAAGAGGGGAGCCAGCTTTAGAAAGTCCTGGGAATGTGCTGTAGTTTCAAGAGATTCTAGAAATAATATCTCAAGTTAACTACATCACACACTGGAGGACTTTTTCCAAGATACATAGTGTACTGCTAAGGGAAAAATTCCCACACAGTATAAATACTAAGGAAAAATGCCCCGTTGCTGCATATTGTGAAACTGCATAAAATTCTGATTGAATTTACTTATCAGCACATATCAGCATATTGAATGCATGTAATACAATCCGGATTCCTTGGCTGCAGTTTTGTCTGTTACTTCTCTAACTTTCATCTCAGTAGCTAATAAACTCAATAGAACAAATAGCTTTCTTTGTACAATCTTCTTGTAAACAAACACAAAACCTAGACACAAACAAGTACTCTATTAAGCACATTTCAGTCATCTCCATATGAAATGTGAAATTGCACCTTTACTGGTAGCAATTTTATCCCCTTCTAGAATAGTTTCATACATACTGGTTACAAAGATAAATTGATACGACATGTCCTCTTATTATTTGGTAACTTCCTAAACTAACATTTATGCTACTAGAAATGTACATTAATTCAGACTCTATAGACAATGGTGATCATCATTATGAATGTTACAGATATAGATTAAAGAGGAATCTTAGCTGGGCAAGGGAAAGTCCATCACATTTCTTTTACAGAGATAAAGCAGTTAATGTTAAAACCGGCAGAAAACAAAGGATTTGACACAAAGCACCAACATGAGTAAAACGGAGGAGACTGTTGATCATTCTGTCTTTACTACTGAGGGCAATTTTCAATATTTCTAAAGTATTTGTTAAAACTGAAATAGTCTTCCAATTCTTAGAGATAAAGGTTCCCAGGTAAATTGAAAAGAAATTTCTGAATTATTGAAATAACTTTTCTTAATAATACAATGAATGTTACCACGATTATCAACAGACAAATAAAAACCCTGTGTCTTTACACGTTATATAGAGGGCAAAAACTCAAAGCATTAATTAAAGGTTATGTTTAAATCTTCATGGCACAGTACAGTATAAATTTAATCAAGTATTATTAAAAAAAAATTAATGAAAGATGGCATATAGAATATCCTTAAAGATATGCAGATTGCCAAACTAGTTTACTACAAAAGTTGCTTTATTATCATGCCTGAAACAAAGCTGTGAGCCTCCAATGCAGCAAGCAGACAAAATAGTTTGTCTTTTCACATCAGAAATTAATGCACAAAACTACAAACAAAGTCAAAGTTTGTGCAGTTGATTTCTACCTGCCGTGAACAGGGAGATCATTATTTAAGGTTTACTAGTTGTTTCAAAATTACTGTATCACTTAGTCGATGTAGAACTAAGCAATTCTTCTCAATAGCAGCATGTCTTAAGTTAAACTTACAGTTTAAACTTGCATTTAAACTTACAATTAAGGTCAGCTGTTAAGATAAATGATTATAAAGATTCAGTAGAGCTAGACATGATGCATCAAAAAAATTGAAACCCCTAATATAGTGAACTCATTTTCTTTTAGACTGAACTATACATTCTTGAACGGTGTCAAGACTTATGATCAGTATCTTCTGATTCACGGGGATCTAATCAGGAACTTATTAGGGACAGGCTTGCTAAATCTCATAATTTATATTTCTGGATTATAGGAAATCTGTATTAGATTAACCACGCTTAACACATAAATTAAAGCATTAGTTACACTATTATGTAAACATACCTATTTTCAAATTAATTTTTTAACCTCTTCCATTATTGCTAAACTTCGAGCAGGAGTTTTACTTTCACTTTGGTGACTGAGTGAACTGTACTCTTCATTAAAAATATCAACAACATTGTCTAGCTGGATAGTATTTACCAAAAAATATTTATTTATTTATTATTGTTTTTTAAAAGCACACAAACTTCTCCACTGGGCACTGGAAAATCACAGGTAAGGTAAATCACAAAGCTGCATTGCTCAACTAGTAGAAGTGCAGAAAGCTGCTGTCATACATTTAGGCCACAGTGGGAGTTTTTAAATATGTTGCCTTGAAAAACTGATTTTTAAGTGAAAACAGCTTTCACATTTGTACAGTGTCTTCTGAGAGAAATGTTACAAATAAACAGAAACATGTAACCTTTAGTATTATTTTGGCAGTTAGCTGAACACTGCAGCCTTATGATTTTACAAACCTCATTTAAAACTTTTAGTAAAAAAAAGTGTTAAGTAAACTGTATAAAACATCTGCACAAGCATTACAAGAACACTGAGTTTATTTACAAAGCAGATATTCCTGCAGATGGCTAACAATATATCATGATGTCTTCAGAATACTAATTTTCTGAGCAGATCTTTTCAGGATCCAGAAGAGTGGTATGTGTTCTTGCATCATATTTTACAGATCAGCAAAAACCGTACCTGCCACAAACTACTTAAAGTCTTCCCGCATTTGTTAGTGCAGATGTCAGTCTACTAAAATTACAATAAAAAAGAAATCTAAGCAGGTAAAAACAAGAAGAAAACAATCAAAGATAGTTCTAAGCAATCAGAAGTTAAAAGAAACGTTTACTTATAACCATGCTTTAGATACTCCATGCAATTTTAAATTTTCTGCCTGACTCCACATGTTGCAGGCTGTATACGGTCCCTACCATGTAACCATAGCACCAGCTAAGCAAATTGTTTGCTAATCCAGATATCTCAGAGTTGTATTTCTACGTCAGGGCTGAAGAGATGCCAGTTCTGTAATCAAGAGGTGAACCTAACAGCAAGCACACAGTGTAATTTCTGTACCTGTAAGAATAAAAAAGCTAGAGGGTTTTACCTCATCTTCATTTTCTTGATAGTAAGGGAAGTAATTCTGACCAGCTGCTTCTTCCCCAGCTCATTAACTTCATAGTCCTTTATTACGGTTATAACACTGAGTGTAACAACCAGATTTCTAGAATAAAATGCAGATGTTTATAATGTCTTGTGCCTGTTTATAGCCTTACATTTTGTGATACTAAGTGGATACTTGGCTTTTGGGTTGGGCATTTGGGCGGGGGGGAGTGGAGTTGTTTTGTTGGTTTGGTTTTTTTCGTTTTCTTTTCTTAACGGGTGAGAACATTTCAAAATTGTTTAAGAAGTGACTGATGTACAGGCATTTCAAGCATGCAGTTGTCATTCTAACAAAGCATCTTGGATCATGAACTGAGTAATTTTAAAGTTTCATTAAGTCACAGGTTTAAGAGAAAACCAGTTGAAACATCCTGTTAACAAAAGGAGCGGTATCGTACATACTGTGTTTCAGTTGCTTCCTGCTCCTTACCATATCATTAATTTTACATGGAATAAGCTTTATCTGCTTTCTTACTGTTGCTGTATAATTAGTTTGTCCTTTTATGTAAGTTTATATCAAGTCCAAAGGTTATTAAAATCACATAATTTCTCTAGAAACATTAATCTGTGCTCAGCTAACTCCAGAGTGACAAGCTAGATGCTAAACAGTGTCCCACTGAAGAACAGGACAAGATAGTTCAAAATAACTCTGTTTACTTAGCTGTTCTCAGTTCAAGGCAAAAGCAGATGAATAGTTACCATGACTGCCTTGGAAGTTTTCAATTTTGTGTTCTTATTTTACAGATATCTGTAAAGAAAATAATCTCTCTCTTTACTTAAAATCCAGAGGATTTGCCAGAAAGTAATTGCATGTCGCCCATAGCCAGGAATATGCAAGCTAGTTTTGCACAGTAAATACCTCAAGTTCCTCCTAATTTAAGGGAAGAACTTCTGTTCAGATCGGTCCAGTTGCATTTGTGGTGTGCCTCAGAGAAAGCAACAGGGAGGCTCACAACAGCAGTCTGCTACAGTTATGGACATACTGGAAGAACATTATTTAACAGAATCCACTCTAAATTACTGTACCCTCAGCCAGAAAGCTCCTGCATGGATTGCTATAAAAATAACAACGTACACTAACCAAGCAAGCACCTTATCGTGCTGCTTCTACTGCTGGTTGGTTATGAGAATATGTTTACACTAGTGTTTGCATCTGTCAAATCTAAGGAGACCTGACAGCACCCTAAGTTATTTCATTAAATGCAACTGTCCCTCGTACCCTTACATACTCTTTGTAACTCAGACGATTATATGCTGAATTTTACACTAATCCTTTTCACACGACCACACAACTGAGAAGATCCTCCTGCACAGCCGCAAATCTTTATCACAAGCTGCATTATGATTTTCTGTTCTAACAATCTGCAGCCTGCTGACAAATTTACAAGAAATACTACTTAACAGCCTAAAGGATTTGTATTTTTGAAAATACGATTGTCCATTTCTCCTCATTTGTCAATACATTCAGCTACACAAGAGCAGGATAACAGGTTTCAATGGATGTTTAATGGATGTTTGTGATTAAAACAGGCTAAAATTGAATTTTATTAAAAAGCAGCCACTAAGAAAAAGATGTTCCATAGTTGAAATAATTCTAACAATGATTAAAAATAAATACTATGATACCTGCAATCCAATCACAGCAGCATAGTAAGAGTGAAAGAAAACATGAAAGTAGTATTTAAATACAAATGAAACTCAGCTGTGAGAAAAACAATAAGCAAATGTATCCAACATCAAAAGATGCTGGAGTTCAATATCAAGATCAAAATGCACGGCAAATTTAACTTTACTAAAACTCTGACTTTTACATCTCTCTCCTAGGTTGTGTATTCATAGGCTATGGTCAGATCAGATATTCTTTAAATCTAATACATGATAACGTGTAACAGTTGTAAGTCTCCTGTCCCAAAAGTACAGTGTAAAGGTAATACACCAGTTAAAAACAATCTGTCTTAAACATCTATTTTGTGTCAGACCACAATAATGAATACTAACTGTGCTTAAAAACCAAGACAATAAAAGACATGAAAGATGAGCATTTCTAACATCAAAGAATCTACTGTACACTTCTTTATTAGACATGACTGTTTCATTTAAGCGGAATAAAGCAAATTAACGAATAGATCATCTGTGGATCTAATCTGAATTTTTGTAGCTGTGCCCATATCTCCTACTCTCCAGCTTTAGTGGCTAGTAAAGCAGTTACAGATACTGAAAAAATATAGTATTTTATACATGAGGTTTTGAACATCACATATTTGATATGCAGCACATTTTAAACTGTGAAACATTATTGTAATAAGGGAGTATGGGGGTAATCCATACAGTATTTAAATAACCATTGACTGATAAAAATTCACAAATTAATTCAGTCTTGAATTATTCTACATTAGCAATCATTAACAGTTTCTTCCTGATGTCAGAAAACCACTTAAAATTAATTCCTCTAATATATTCTATGGACAGAGTTTTAACATAAGAGATACTATGTTATCATAATACCTAGAAATGCTGAGATATAGAATTTTTAATATTTTTTTTTAACAACTGAAGAGGTAACATTGTTTAAAACACTCCTCAAAAACTATATACCATATTTATTCTCACTCTCACAGGACATGCCAATTGACTCCTTCCAGCACTAGCAAAGACCCCTGTCACAAGAGACCACCACATTCAGGAAATGCGTGAGAATCCTTCACAGATGTCACTCAAAGAACAAATACACACAGCTCCCAGCACGTTCCAGCACAAGTAGCCCATCCCCCCAGACAGTCTAGCTGTGTCCCCCAACTCACAAGCCCCCAGCCCCCTCGGGGCATGCTGGCTCGTACGTACTAACTCTGCACGTTCTTTCACTCTCAAGTACTGGCAGCAATCTCACGCTAACAAATACATAACAGGTACCTTGCTTGTGAAGGGCCCATGGCAGATAACACCACAACCAGCATTACCTCCAAGTCAGCTGGCTGAGGTGAAACTACATAAGTAACTTTCACAGTATATGCAAGGATCCTCTCACTTTAGATATCTCACTGGGAAAAAGTAAAAGTAATTTATTCTAGCCACAAACTTCATAGTACTCAAGCTTCAGTACAGTGAAAGTCAAATAATAAAGCTCAAATGTAATGTAAATCATTATTACATGAAAGTTTACTTTCCTATCACCACTGCCGCATTCAGGAGCGAACTACAGTTCTGAATATCTTCTAAGTATTTTCCATTAGTACAAAATGTTTGTAAAATGTTCTCTAAGCTGAAGACTCAAACAGACAGTCTTTTGTGAAGAAACTTTTCCTCACCATTCTTTCATTACAAAATGAGCATATAGTATAAAATAATAAATCAGATTAAAAATATTGAGAGGAGCTATCATCTCCCTTTACTGAGATTATTTACTCACATGCAATATAATTTTCATATTGTGCAATGGAAGCACTGAGTTGCCACACAGAAGTTCATGTTTCTATTGATTACGAGGAAACAGTGGATCCTAAATGTCAGCTCATTAATCATATCTTAAGCGCCTGAAGTAGGAATACATGAGTCGGGCTTCCATGGAAAGAGGGATGGGGGGGTGGGACCTCACACCAAAACCCAGGAAATGTATCTTCAATCATTTTATTTCCAGATTGCTTATTGGATCAGGAAGGAAAAAAGATACTATCAAAGAAAAAGTTATGAAAAAAAAACAGCTTCCTCTATAGTCACCGACTATTTCCCAGGCCTAGACCAACAGTATGGCCCCCTAAAGAGACCCAGCAGTGCCCTCTGGTGATCCAGGTCACACTCAGCTGTGCTACATGGGCAGAAGAATGGACCAATCCCCCTACAGATGCTCCAGATAAAGGAGGATTCTGAGACCTCTATTGGGAAATTTAAAAAGAACACATTCCATTTGCATAAATTTGTACTGTTCTGTGAAATTTCTGCTACAAAATTTACTGGGATGAATAAAAATTATATTTGCATTTAGGGACAAAAATGCGCCAATACGCACAATGTCCAATAAACTCATTGCGAGTTGTCAGTTCTTTGCTAACCCTGAAGATGACAGTGGCAGGAAGAGTAGTTTTAGAGGATGGGACCAGAAAAGAGGCATTAGTTTCCTTGTTTGCCTGGGTGATTTTTTTTTTTTTTCAGTTATGTAAGAGATTCCTACAAGAACATGGCAGGTTAATATGATTTAAATCAAATAAGTGCAGTAGACTGGCATTACCTTTTGGTCCTTTGATAAGTCCGGGAGAAACAACGGAAAATGGTAGCATGTGAAATTCTGGCAGCATTGCTGGTCTCAGTGAAAATCCAGTTATCAAAAGCCAAATACCCGAAGTATTTAACTGAATGGCAAGATCTACCAGGTTGGAGTCCCAAAAGAAAAAGCTTACAAATATTTCTTTTGAGGCATAATTAATTCATGTTCTTAATATACTAATATAATTACTCATGTTTTATCTCGTATTATCTCAAACCATGGTTACTCTCACTTTCTAATCTTTCTTCCATACTCTCAATTTCTAATCTTTCTTCCATTCATTCTGTTATCTGATAGCTTCCTTCCATCTGCTTCATCTTCTTTTGCAATTCTCATGTTATATTATTCCCAACACACCAAATATCTTCATTCTCATCAGCACCTTTCTTTATTTCTTCCAATGTAGCCCCTCAAGTACATTTAAATTTTTCACTTTCCACTCATCAGCACCGCCCATACTCTTACAGACACGTTGTCCTACATCCACCCTTTTGATTTTGCTTCTTAACTATGTTGAGTTTTCTGAATCTGTAATATAGCTTATTTTTTGACTGTACCATTTACTTTTACAGTAAATTATTTGTCACACTGTAATCTCATTTGAAACTCAATTTCAGTAACTGAAGTTTTATAACAATTATTATATATAAGTCTCATATAACAACTGATTATGGTCAATAAAGTTCCTACTAGGTCTGTATTATTTCTATTTGAAACCTAAGCAAAAATAATCAAGAAAGCAGATTTGCTGCCTTGCATACATTTTGATGCTATAAACCAAATCTGAAAATAGACTTTTAAATATATTCTTCACCTGACTAGATTTAACTGGAACACAAATTAAAAGGAACACAAATTCAAAACCAGGGAAAGTCAGCAAAAGTTTAAGGCAGTATTTTGTTCTTTTTTCAATAAAAGTTATGGTAATAGGACAAGAAGCTTCTACATATTTTGGATTCTCACTTCACAGAGATTCACTGGAATGGTGTTGCAGAAGAATCAGTTAACTCAGACCACGTGGATTTCAAGTTTTTTCTTTTAAGAAAAATAAGGCACCAGAGGAGTGTGACACTCAGCTCCACTTCACCAGCTGTCTTCAACTCCATTCTGTGTTAGCTAATTTTTCTCTGAAGTCATTTTACTGCTGTCTCCTGTGCAACTGGCTTTTGCGTCTGCTCTAAAATGGCACAGAGGTGCAGCAGATTCACTACGGAGCACAACTTTAATTCTTATCTGGCTACACAGCAGGTTCAGAAGTTAACATTCTTTTAATCTGATTTCTTTCCTAAAATACTATTACCCCTGTTAATCCGTATTATATCTTAATTATCAATAGGGGACATGAATAATACGTTGCTGAGCTACTGTTTCATTTTCCATAGTTCAAAATATATTTCCATTCCTTCTCTGTTCATCACAATAAAAAGCATACACTGCCAGGCACGTGATTTGCTGATCTGTGCCACTTTGCCACATTGTCTGTTTGGAAGGCAAATTGCTAAAAATTATAATACAGAAAGAACATTTTGTTGCTAACAGATTATCATGCAAAGCTTGCTATCCTTACAATAAGGGGACATTTGTAAGTTCTTTTTTCTTTTTGTCTTTATGTTATTTTGTGTTAGCCTAATTTTAATATTGCAAATGAAAGCCTCAATCTTAAGATAAATCTGAAAAGTAAATGAGTTACTGAAAAAAAAATGTATTAGTATTTACAAAGGTTTACTGTAGATACAAAAGTTGTTGTAAGGGGCTACATACCCGCAATTCCTTGTCCTACAGACAACGAAAAACACTATTGCCTATTTTCCAAAATCAATTTGCGCTTCAGAGGCAAGATAATGCCTTTTCATTTGAAAAAAAAAGTTTTATCCTATAACACACAGGAAGAACATAAAATAAGGGATCCAGCTGAAGAGAATTAAAGATTTCCTAGATATCAAACAGGAGTAAAAATATCACTGTATGCAGCAAAAATTGTTTGGTGCCATTTTAATGGTCTCAAAATGCAGAAGAAACCAAAAAAGATACTTTCAAGAAAAAAATGTCATCAACGACTACATTTAATAGATTGGAAATTGTTGTCGTTCTGTGCACAACAAATTTAATGTTGCAAATAATAACGTATATCACCATGTTTAAAACAAACTAGAGTTAAGCAAGCATATAGTATAACACTGACTTTGTACTTGTAAACATCCTTTCCACACAGAGCCCTTTGGGACATTCAAAGAATTTACTGAATGAGCTACTTGGAATAAATAAAGAACATTCGACTTGGCCTGTAACACTTTAACTGATTAAAAAAAAAAATTTAACTGTTCCCCTAGTTGCCTAGAAATGGCCATTTAAAAAAATGCTGCTGTGGCAATAGTAAATCCTTATTAATTCCTCATTTTTGGATTTTCCTGCATTAGGCTTATTAAAAATAATAATTCAATCCAACCACTTCAGGACTGAAAATTTAGTACTGAACGTACTCAAAAAATACAGGGGTTTGTTTTACTTATTAACAGAAATGAGTTAATTCCAGTAGTAAAATTAGCTTAAGTGATAGTTTCATAATATAAATGTGAAGATGCATTTCTTCCAGCTTATTACCATAGTTAGCGTTACCAGCTACATGACTTTGTTAGAGATGACCTGTCAAATTTTATTTTAAAAAGTTTGCAGCTACACTTATGTAAAATTCATTTACAAAGAAAGTTTAAACGCTTGAATCTCTATGTAGCAGTACGATGATTTTCTAGAAAACTTGTGGGCTGCAGGTGCATTTGCAAAATTACCAGTTATAATTAATTTTAAACTGCATTTATTTTCAAGTTATCTGTTTGAGAGCATCAGCACCTACCTTGCATTACACCTTGTTATGTTTGAATATCAAGCAAATAGAAGTTGGAAAGTAAGAGCTGAGAGTTGACAAAAACAATTATTTTTAAAACTGCTTTATGTACAAAATGCCTTCCCTACATCCACTGTACGTTCTGACTATATCCATATGGGGGCAGTAATGTTAAAGAAAATAAAACGCCCTAAAGCAGTCACCTTAATTAATTGTTCACAGACAACTTCTTAAACACAAGCTTCTCAATACAATAATAATTAAAAAAAAAAGAAGGAACTCTCTTTAAAGGGCTACCACAGGATAATAGCTCTTTTTGCCATCTAGAGCCTAGATCTATTTCTTGGTTTATTCAATCATCCTTATGAATAATCGACCATAATTTTCCATTGTACTTACTAAATCTAAAGCAATATCTACAACGCAGCACTGTCCTAGGACAGGCGGTAGATGGGGAGGATTCCGTTTGTCCATAGTGCCTGAAAAAACAAGGTGCTGAAACAGCTGTCATGGATTGTTACCAGAAAAACACTTCCCAGATTAGGAGAACTTAATCTCAATGTAAATTATGCTATCCAGTCAAATGCCTTCCCCCTCCATGCACTAGCTGGAATCTCGGTGGGATAACCTCTGCATGGATATTCAGAGCAGTAGCTTCTCTCTTGAACTGAAGCTGGCCCTGGCCTTCAGGGCCAGAGGAACCAACAGCCCTGTCAGATTCACAAACAAATGTTCTTTCCACCTTCATCCTGTACCCCTCAGGCACACTTTACCAAAGTAGCTGTAAAACCCACCACCACATTTATCTCTGAAAAAAATAAATCAGTTCTCCCACAACCTTTCCACAAAACTAGATTATTAAATCACCACCAATTATTCAATGGCTTCCTGCACCTACCGGTAGTCTACAGGGAATCAGTCATTCATTGTTGGGTTAAAGGCTGTAGGAACACAGCAACTAGCTCTACAACTTATTAGAAGAGACTGACGTGGAGTACGAGCTATGGAAGAATAAATGTTTGCAATGTTTCACAGAAAATCCCCCAACAAAAATCAAAACCAAGAAAGTATGGCAAACATACAGTGATCACTACCTTGATCCCTTCACTAAAACTTACCATTACGATCCCCCAAATGGCCTTCTGACTTTCCCAGCATAACAACCTTTAGTGGTAAAAAGGTTGGGGAGTGCGTCTGTGCAAAAAACAGGCCCTCTAAGATGCAGTCTCGTACCACTCAGAAGTTTGCAAATCCACTAGTTCAACACAAGCTGCAACCTACTGCAACATCACAGACCAACCAGCAAATAAATAGCAAGCTGATTTTGTGTTCAAGATTCAATGACAACTACTTAAACACTTAAGCGGGGAAAAAAAACCAAAATCATTCAAAAGTGGAGTTAATCATATCAAGAGAACTCCAAACCACCGTGCTGCTTGGAGATGGAAATTACATAACAAGGTTGTCTTTTAAAATGATACAGTGCCTAAATGGCTCTAAATACCATCAACCTAGGTGGTGAAAGATCTTGAGTCTACTCAGCAAGAATCATCGGGTTGCCTTAAAAATCAAAATATCCTAAACCTACATCATTTAAGGTGCAAAGGGTACACTATTTGCATCTAATTTTGAAAAGCTGAGTGGAAGCCTCCTTGCCTCCACCTGTGTATATACGTTTCAGGATGAAAAGTTATTCCCATTACCCTTTAATGAAGGCAAACCTATTTCTCCCTCACTCTCTGCATTTCCCAAGGCCAATTCTCTTGTCTCTTCAACTTGCAATCTCCTCCATTGTCTCCTGCAGCTCATCCAGCCACTATTTATAAACATCTCCCAACTATTCACTCAGTTTTTCTTCTGTATGATACCTCAAACAACATCAGTAATTTCTAAATACTCATTTCATCTCAGGACTCAAAATCCCAAATACCACTGAAGTCTCACTATACTGGGAACATGCAGACACATTCTACAAAGTAATATAGTAGTTGATACAGATCTGGAACAATTTCTCAAAACATTTTGATGTCAAAAAGATGTGCTCAGTGAGCTCCCAGCCACTTTGAAAAAATGAAAAATAACTTCAGTTCTCTATACAAGGATATAGAAGTTGAAGTTTAAAACCTAGATTTGAAAAATTCTAATGAGGTCTGAAAAATGACATGAAGTACCACAACTTACTAGATGTAATTCAATCTCCATAGAAAATGAATTAGTATTTGATGATGATAGCTTATATTTGTTTTCTTTTTTATTTTTCTAAGAAGTTATCAGAATGTCTGTGACTTCCGTAAAAAAATTAATTGAACAGAAAACTTCCTAATTTTTTTTACTATACTACACAAATAACCCCCAATGGTATTCAAGAATTGTGACGTATAATCATTTCAAGAGTTAGAAGGAATGAAAATGGAAAACAGAAGACTTTGAACATAACTATAAATACACGGGAACCATCTACTCATTTTGAAGATGCAACAGCCTGATGTCACTTCTGAAGTAACTGGTCAAACCCAAAGCCTGACCTGCAGGTTTCAAAGCCGCAGTGCTGAGCTCTGTTATTTTGGAGGCAAGCAAGGACTGTATTAGGACTAAACAGCACCCTTACTTAGAAGGGAATGACAAGCTTGAAGTAGATTTCCGGGGCAAGGAAAGGAAAGCCTTATTATCTGTGTCTGATCATTAGCTCACGGAACAGACACTTTCCTATATAAAGGGCAGAAAAGGGTCAGCGCCACAGAGCATGTCTAGTGATTATGGTGATAGCTATCATGCCAGCTGACAGCTGGGGGAATTGTGGGGTGCATTACACATGAAGTTGACTTTATGGCTGCAAAGATATCAGCTTTCTTCATAATTTGGAACTAACAGGGAGTTTCCTCTTAAGGCAGATGGATTTTTTTTCTGGCCATTTGAGAAGGATCTTGGTTGTTAATGCTAAGAACATGTACAAAGAGAGAGAATGCTAACAACTGTCTTAATTGCACTTCTGACCAGAATACCCACAGAGATCTAGACCAGCAGAGCTACTGTATCAGTTAAATTTCTTTCCCCAGGCATTTGTTTGTCCTATTCAATCAGGATTTTTCAGATAAACACTTTGGGTTTGGCACTAGCAGACTCTAGTTATGCTCATGAAAAGATGTGCTGAAAGGTTTTAGGTTTGAAAAGCAAACATGAGACATCCCTGGTGCACAAGTTTATACTGAAAAAAAGAAATCTCACTATACATTAATCCTTGTGTGCACATGGGGCTCCTGGTAAAAAACTCAGGGGCACTAACTTGTCCATCTAAATCAAGAAGATATTGGGTTCTCCTCAAGTAATAGAGCAATGTGGCAATAGATCCCAGGTACTGTTCTACGAGTTTCTGTTAGTAAATGTTGCACCCAAAAAAAGGGGGGCGGGGTGGGAGGGCTAGAGAGAAAACAACCTTTGGCATATGTGCTTTCTAAATTATTGATTCTAGTTCCCTTACCATGAGGAACCAAAACACATTATCTAGTTCTACCTACTGGGTTAAAAAGCTTGCTTTTGCCTAAAAGACAGCATATTCAAAGTCTAAAAAGAATTGTAAGCACATTGCAATATATAAATCAATCCTGAACTCCATAAGTCAGGCTATTATAAAATTTACTGCACAAGCTGAGTGGAATGTGGAGAGATTTTTTTGCCTCTGATCCTTGTCAGGCATTCCTATTAATTTCAAAAGACACAGAGGGTTCCCACTCTCTCAAAGGGCTAGGACCAAACTATCAGGTATCCTTAATTTCCTTAATTGCCCAATCAGGTCACATATGCATTTAAGTCAACCTAGGACTGCTCTGACACTGACAGCAGGATATAACCAACCTGTGTGCTTCTAACCACAGCACCTGAAATATCCAAAGAGTCATCAGAGCATCGCCCTTTCACTGACAACTAATTATATCAGCTAAGCCCAACAACAGAACTATGGGGTTAGATACTAAGTGACCTGCCTATTCTCTTAAAATAAAATGCCCAATATAAAGTTAAGGACAGAGAGAAAAGAGCATTTGGATATACATACATATATACACATACATATGTACTTGGTCAAACTTTGTCTCCCTTACTTCCTCATCATCCTCCTTTAAATCAGTCTAGTATCCAAGTGTTTTTTATTACACAGTTAAACAATTACATACATGCCAAAAGACATGTAAGTATTTCACTTGCATGAAACTACCAGTTAAGATTGCACTACCTTTTATCTGTAGTGAGGAGCCTTGACAGATGATGGAATGATGGAATCCATAATTATGTGCCATCTAATTTATTTATTTAGGCTTGATTTTCTTTCTGGGCACCTCAAATTTTTTATTTTTTTTTCCTAGTCAGGGTGGCTATCATCTTAAGTCCCGAGCAGCTGAAAACCACTTTTCAGCCTCTTCAGATACCATGTATGGACAAGAAGCTTTCCCACCTTACAAACATATGCATACACGCTATACACATATTATCTACACCCACCACACACGCTTCTTACTGTCAGCATTTAGTTTCTTTCACAGATCTCAGATTCAGTATTAAAAACTAAAGTTTTATTCATAATATTACAGTTACATGGACCAGGTCTGTTAGTACTCGGCAGAAAACACAGGTAATGGCTGGGCTTTACTTGGGTACTAGAGGAAACTAAAACATTCCTCCCCTCTTTGCTGACCTCTCATCACTTCATCAGCAGCAAGGCTGACTGGGTGACCTAACAAGCCTTTTCCATCTCTTGCTTCTGTGCCAACTGCCAGGCTCACAAAAGAAGTGTTTCTGAGGAAGGATTTCAATGGAGATGAAGAAATGCAATGCACAATGACAACATAAGAAGAAAGAAATTAATGAAAACAAAAGACACTTGGAAGATTGGCCAATTTTTGCCACTTCCAATAAAATTGAGGGGGTTTGCCATTTGAGCATCTTATCAGCAACAGATGAAACAGAAATGTTTTAGTCTTACATATTTTCCATACCACAAAATACAGCTTTTATATAATATTACCATTAAAAAAATATTCAGAGGTTGCAATCTCATGAAACATTTGTTGACTGAAAGAGGTGTATGGGTTTATACATATACAGAGAGTTAATAATTGTGGAGTTTTCTATCATCACAATGAATTAACTTTCAGAGCAATAAAATATAGCCAAGGATCTATTAATAATTCAGCAAAATAATACATGGCAAGTGTGAAATCACTTTGCAGGTTGTAATAGTCCTTTCCAGTAATACGATTATAATTAAGAATCTATCATCATTGCTACTTAAGACAAAGCAGTGCAAGGGTTTATACTTTCAGTCATAAAAACCAAAGCTATTTTGCAGGAAATAAGTTGTGTTCAGCATACCCATTCTTTTCCAATAAAAGTTGTGGTCAGGAGAAGCAGCCTGTTGCATTCACGTAATCAGGTTTTGTATCTTTTCTTACAAATCTAATAAACAGAAGTATACAAATAATTATACTAGTATTGTCATTTCCCAGTATTGCAAAATCATTGGAAGGAGCTTGCCCTGCAGTCTGCCATCCTAGTACGCACAGTAACTTCACTAGTGCATTCACAGCCACATAAAGAGACTTTTTTTTTTTCCACCCGAAGTGAGTATTGCAATTATGTAAAACATTTCTCCCTATCACTGCAAAACTATTACTAGAGAACTTCTCTTACTGGTAGATCATTTTCCTTTTCACTCTCTGTCATCTTTACCATCTGTGCTTCAGATTCTCTCCGCTACAGTTCTGTAAGAGCACAAGCAGTCTAAACAAACAGCTGCACAAATTAACAAACTAAAAAACTCTTGAGGAGATCTGTCAAGACAATGCCTACTGTTATTCTTACGAGGGTGGGACAGCTTTCTGGTTTTGGTGAAGTATGGCAAACTTCTCACTCTACACTGTATCCCAATACAAACAAACGCACTCTCATGCCACCAGTTTAAAGCGCTGCACTCAGCCTGTTAATGCTATCACTGCAGCTACTGGTTACGCTCCTCACCACAGCAGCAGAAAGGCTATTACCTTCTCCTTAGCGGACCTGGCAGAAAAGGAAACAAATAAATAAGCAGCAAAGAAAGAAAAGCTTGATAAGAAAGGTGTTAACAAAGCACACTGCTGTCAAAGAGCCGTGCCACAGTTAAATCTATAAGTTAGCTGCATAATCCAGTCAGACTACGGTGACAGCTCTAAAGCCCTAATGCCTGTTCTTTATCAGGTGAAGACAGATCTAGGTCTTTGACATTTTAATGAACTAAAATTATTACTGATTTGGGTTATCAAACCAAGAAGCCAGAAAGACTGAACCAACCAGCAGCTAGCTGATCTTTTCAGCAACAGCCACTTACTATAAAGAGAGATAAAGGCTTCACAGGATCCAACTATTTCTACTTTACTTAATACTTGAATTATGGGATTGTGGTAGAAAAGTACTCTCTATCTTAAAGAGACATTTAGGCTCTTTCTAATAAATATAAGGAAAAAAGAACCTACAAATTGGTACATTAGGTCTAAGCTTTAACTTGAATTCTCTGTCAAGCATGAAGTATATGTTAAATGTTCCTGAATTCTGACAATCTAAAGGGGAAAAAAAAAAAAAGGCAGAACTGTTAGAATTGTTATAGTTCAGTTTCCTACATCTTTTTCTTTTGCTTCACTAAAAGGATAAAGGAAAGCAGCTGAGCAATTTTAATCCACATTTTAAGATTAAATATTTATGGTAGAATGATAATTTTGCTCACAGTCATAATTCATGTGATTAAGCATCAAACGCCTTCCAGAAATTCATACTCTCTTAAACAACACATTGGAGCAGATCTGTGTAAATAACCTAAATATATTAATTTAAAACTTTTAAAATGTCAGTCACAACATAAAATATTTGTTACAACTTTATTCTAACTCCCCAAGCCTGAGGACTCAGATGATTAATCTTACACGTGTGCTTCCTACGTTTAAGAAAAAATGTAACTTCACAGTTTCTGCAAGTTTCTTACTAGCCCCTGACTTCTCTTTTTAAGACCTTCTAATGCACTTATTTTCTTTTTAAAATGTCTATGTGATACTCATGAAGTAAAAATATGGCAATCACTGGGCTTACAGGAGCAGAGGGGACAGCACAGTAGAAAGAGGTAAAGGAAAAGTACTGGAAACATTCCTTTTATGAGGTTTCTTGCATTACATGCAGACTCATCTGGCTTTTGTTGGGTTAGCTTTCCAACCTGTCCTATCATTAGGAGACTTCCTATGTTCTCTTCTAGCCCCAAATCTTACTAGGTTCATGACCTTTTCAGCAAACAAATAGAAGTTTTACTGGTACTGGTATAAAACAACCCTGCAGAAAAGTTAAAAAGGATTAAAAAAAGGCTCTTGCTATGGAACAGCTGAAGAACCATCTTCAGTTTCTCAGGAAATAACTGATTCTTGAGCCTTGGGAGTGCATAGGTAGGGACCCTCTTGGTCTTCCCCAGGCGCTGGTGCATCAGGAGAGTGTGTGAGCTCTAAGATTTCTAAAAGCTCCCTAAGACTCTGGTGACAGCCAAACACACTCACCAATTTCAACAGGGATTTTGAACTCAAGAACCCTAAACTTGACAGATGGAGTAGAGGCATTGCAACACTGCTTAAGAGTCAAATTGTGCGTACAATGTACTTTTTAATGTATTTTTCTCCAAATCGAACAGATTTATATGATGCGTTTTCACAAATAATGCAACACTTCAAATCATTTGTTAAATTCCATGTGAGTTAAACTTTTTTCCCAAATCACTGAACATTTGCCAAGAACGTGGGTTTATTAGTAAATACCACACTTTCAAGTGAATTCAATGCAGTTAGAGATTGGGCATTAATCCATTTTTGGCTGACTTCTGTTTTCACGCTTCTACTACCCTCCACTTTTAAACCCGACTACACAACCATCAATCCTGGATAGATATTAAAAAGTCATATTAGCTGAAGGTTTATATGTTTTACCAGTCAAAATCAATGCTGCTCTTTTTATTCTAGTGAAGCAGGAGTAAATACATAAGTAAACATTGTCCGCTTGTGTCTTATTCATCAAGTGTCTCACATTCTAACTAAAACTCTCTTTTGAAAGAACAGTTTATAAACTGAAATATCACTGATTCTTTATTTTTTCTTATGTTTTGTCATAATCCAAGCAATAAATACACCTTTTAAAAAGAAATGTGAAGCACAATCTCTGAAGTTTCATCTGTAATCACCATTCTTTGTTTTTCCTGAAACAGCACATGGAGTAATTCTTCAAAAAGTGATAAAATACACTATCAAAATCATCTTACTCCATTCTTAACTGTCATTTAAGAGTAACTACCTCATGTTTTACTTTAAAAACTACTTTAAAAACTACATTAAAAGCAAATCATAGAGCTAAATTCTGCTTAGTAATAAAAAGATTCTAACTAAGCAGTGAATCTTGCAAATTAAGAGCCTCAACAGAAACTTGATACACCCTTACACTGGAAGTTAAAAAGAGGTTCAGTGCCCCACATTTTATAACCATGAAGTAAAAGCAAACACTTGATTGAAGACCCATTCCCACATTTCAATGACTGAGGATTTAAGACAGACTTAAATACATGACTACAAAAAAAAAAAAAAAAAAAAAAAAAAAAAAAAAAAAAAAAAAAAAAAAAAAAAAGAAAAGAGATCTGAAAAATCAAAAAGAACACTCTATCTAAATTTTATCTTATGATTCTAAGACTGTACAATACTTGGAGTTGCCATTACACACTTTTTAGTTTCTGAGACTATAATGCTCTGTTATAGCACTGTCAGTAAGTGTTGCCCCATTACCTTTTTTTGGTGGAGGAAAAAACAACAACTAACCCAGTTTGGCTTAATGAGCAACTAGTCAGTATACTTTTTCTGCTCCGAGAATTAATACTGGTTACACTCCTTCAAAAAATAGCATGACCTCTGAGGGTTCCTCCAGCTGCTTCTCTCAAACAAACCACTGCCCTCACCTCATCTTACCTGGCTTTCAGCCACTTTGCTCCCAATCCGAATCTTGTATCTTCACTAAGCACTGACCACGGCCCTGTCCAAAGGGGACAGATGCAGCTGGGTGCCATCAGTACAATGCAATCACTATACAACATACTTAAGAGGTTGTTAAAATTTAAATATTTCAAGTTTGCATTTTAAACCAAACTTCTAACTTTTTCTATCAAATACGGAAAAAAACCCCAACAAACTCAAACTTTCAAAGTCACCTGCATGACCAGAAACAAGCATGAATTAACTGAGACACGCTACTGCATCTTACTGACAGCACACCTGAACGACTACAAGAGCGGGACCAGCTACAGTCTTGGTCTTCGCTACATATCTTTCTTGAATTTGAAACGTCAAATGTAACATCCAAGACAATTACCGGTACTGAGTTGCATATTACTCTTGGAAAGATTTTTCTTCATATATTTTTTATTTCTAAAATTAAAGAGGAAGAGCAAGTACTGCAGATTCTACAGCTTAAGAATTCAGGAAAACAGGTCAGAGGAAGACTATTAATGACTCTGTATTCACTAACTTATCAGACAGTCTTTGATTATTATAGAAATCCTATCAGTGCCATGCACTAAGTGAGAGACAGCGGTAAGTCAAGATCCATCCACCTAATTAATTTGAAAAGTAGGGGGCAGAACTTCCCTGAATTAGCCTTCATAAGCCTTGGACATATCTTCTGAAAAAGCCCACATTTGGTTTTAACGTTTCCAGTAAAAGATAATATATTGATTGCCCTTCATAAATTGTTCTAAACTTTACCTTCATTAAAATACACACCTCTGAGTTTAAATTGTTCTAGAATAACTTTTCAACCTTGTCAAACTCTGAAAAGCTTAAAAAAATGTTTCCTTAACAATAGTCATAGATTACAAATCTATCTCTTAACTATCTTTTTAATAATCTTAATAAACTAAGGTATTTCATTATTTAAAACAGGTAAATCACACAAGCTCACATATTAGATCAACATTACAATGTGATATTTAGAATGATTAGAGTTGGAAGGGACCCTCAAAGGTCATCTAGTCCAACCCCCATGCAAGAAGCAGGGACATCCCTGACTAGATCAGGTTGCTCAGAGCCCCGTCCAGCCTGGCCTTGAACGTTTCCAGGGATGGGGCATCCACCACCTCTCTGGGCAACCTGTGCCAGTGTTCTACAACTCTCATTGTGAAAAAATTTTTTCTAATATATAATCTAAACCTACCTCCCTCTAATTTAAACCCATTACCCCTTGTCCTATCACAACAGGCCCTACTGAACAGCCTCTCCCCATCTTTCCTGTAGGCCCCCTTGAGGTACTGGAAGACCGCTATCAGGTCTCCCTGGAGCCTCCTCTTCTCCAGGCTGAACAGCCACAACTCTCTCAGCCTGTGCTCGTAGGAGAGGTTCTCCAGCCCTCTGATCATCTTTGTGGCCCTCCTCTGGACCCTCTCCAACTGGTCCATGTCCTTCTTATGTTGGGGGCTCCAGAACTGGACACAGTACTCCAGGTGGGGTCTCACCAGGGCAGAGTAGAGGGGCAGAATCACCTCCCTCGACCTGCTGGCCACGTTCCTCTTGATGAAGCCCAGAATGCGGTTGGCCTTCTGGGCTGCAAGGGCGCATTGCCTGCTCATGCTGAGCTTCTCATCCACCAGCACTCCCAAGTTCTTCTCCTCAGGGCTGCTCTCCATCCATTCTCCGCCCAGCCAGTACTTGTGCCTGGGATTGTCACGACCCAGGTGCAGGACCTTGCACTTGGCCTGGTTGAACTTCATGAGGTTGGCACGGGCCCACCTCTCCAGCCTGTCCAGGTCCCTCTGGATGGCATCCCTCCCTTCCAGCGTGTCGACGGCACCACATAGCTTGGTGTCATCGGCGAACTTGCTGAGGGTGCACTCTATCCCACTGTCCATGTCGCCGACAAAGATGTTGAACAGGGCCGGGCCCAACACGGACCCCTGAGGGACGCCACTGGTGACCGGTCTCCACTTGGACATTGAGCCGTTGACCACCACTCTCTGAGTGCGGCCATCCAGCCAACTCCTTATCCACCGAGTGGTCCATCCATCAAACCCATGCCTCTGTAGTTTAGAGAGACGGATGTCGTGCGGGACAGTGTCAAAAGCTTTGCACAAGTCCAGGTAGATGATATCCGCTGCTTGTCCCTTGTCCACCGATGCTGTTACCCTGTCATAGAAGGCCACCAAATTGGTCAGGCACGATCTGCCCCTGGTGACATGTTGGCTGTCACCAACCACCTCCTTGCTCTTCATGTGCCTTAGCATGGTTTCCAGGAGAATCTGCTCCATGACCTTGCCAGGCACGGAGGTGAGGCTGACCGGCCTGTAGTTGCCCGGGTCTTCCTTACTCCCCTTTTTAAAAACGGGGGTTATGTTCCCTCTCTTCCAGTCATTGGGGACCTCACCAGACCGCCACGATTTCTCAAATATGATGGCCAGTGGCTTGGCAACTTCATCCGCCAGTTCCCTCAGGACGCGTGGATGGATCTCATCAGGCCCCATGGACTTGTGCTCCTTCAAGTTCCTTAGATGATCCCAAACCTGCTCTTAGAGCACCGTGGGCGGTTCTTCATCCTCCCAGTCCCTGTCTGGGCCTTCCACAGCTTGGGTGGGGAGACAAGACTTATCAGTGAAGACTGAGGCAAAAAAGTCATTGAGTATCTCAGCCTTCTCCACATCCCGGGTAACCACGACACCCGTTTCCTTCCGGAGGGGGCCTACATTCTCCTTGGATTTTCTTTTGTCCCCTACATACCTGTAAAAGCTTTTCTTGTTACTTTTTATATCCCTGGCCAGATTCAATTCTGTCAGGGCTTTAGCCTTCCTCACCCGATCCCTGGCCGCTCGCACAGCCACTCGGTAG
>WHYT01017916.1:249449-277152 GCA_009806455.1 Tetrax tetrax | reverse complement strand
CCTCCTTTTTTTTTTTTTTCTCTAAAGAGAGATAATTATACAAAAAAGATTCCTCTCACAATGTAGAAAATTTATTATTAATGAAGGTCAAAGAAGTTCGGAAAGATTCAACAAAAACACTGGCAAATGCATGAATTACCATTATTATCTCCTAAGCTGCCTTCAGGAGGATTTAGTAATAATGTTGCTAAATATGTTTGAAGTTTTTCCTCAATTTCAAATTAAGAGTCAATATAACAACATAGATTATAAAAATCTACTTAATGATTTTTTGTTTATTCTTAGCTAATTATTAATGCATTAGATGCTACACCTTGCCTCAAATGTACATTGTCATTACATCCTCTGGGAAAAGGAACTATTATGGGTAAATAGGTGTTTCTTAAGGGCAATATTGGATCGTGGGGTTAATTTCCCAGTGAACACAGTCCTGCTCCTTTTGGAGGAAAAAATCTTAAGTTATATATATTGACATTTTTAATAACATACTTGCTTAATCAAAACTGTTTAATATTGTAAATATTATTTTAATATTTTAAAATACTTTAAAAATAATAAAGAATACTTATTCAATAAACTAATTCCTCCTCAGTATAAATGCTCGTAAATTATCCTTCTTTGACCCAATGATGAGCTCCAAATACTTCGTGTGAAATCTCAGTGTGGGATAGGAACAGCATTTGAAACAGTGTGAAAAAGTATCTTTAAATATACTTATATCTTAAAAAACAAACACATTTTAAAACTTTCAGTTGTAGAATTCTCCTGTGTTATTGATTTTCATATGGAAAATGTATGAGCAGCATATGTAAAGCTGCTCAAATCATTTTGCTGTTAAACAAACACACACATGCCTAGAGGGGACAGAAGAAAGTAACTGGTCTCCTTATGATGAACGGCATTAACTTGCTCTGGCTTGCCAAACCAGTAAGTGGTGTGAATTTAATGGTAATTAGCTGAGATCAAAGTTGAAGTACCATGAACAAAGTAGGTAAAATTGACAATATCAAAGAAGGGAAGTATATCACGGGTGACTGAAAAAAAATTACTTAGATTTATTTAGAACCTTTGGAGCTGTTAATAGAAAAGGACAGATGCTTACACAATGTTTATTTTCAGAACAGTATTATTGATTAAACAGATTTCTAGGAGACTGCTTTCAAGGGTAAATTAGTCAAAAAAAACCTGATAGTGAAGTAAACTATTCTGTAATAGCTCCCATTGTGGACACAGTGCTCAGAATTATATTTTCTCAAGAAATTCAATTCTAAGTCGAAGTCAAGCATTGTCCCTCCTACCTGGCAAATAATTTATCAGCCATTCAAAGCAGTAGAAGTAGTTTGCAGGGATCAGAAAAAGGCAGAAGAGGAGAGAGTTCGAGTGTTTTACATGCAGTAGGCATTAGGGACTATTGTTAACAGGAAAAATACTTCTCTCATTAAATCTACATGTCTTAATCAAGACTGACACTATAAAACCCATAAATTTAAATTATACATGATTTATCTGGGGAAAACGGCCCTGGGGTTTTTTTTAGTGCTTAAGAGACCTCCACTTCCACATAATTTCAGCGGGAATTAAATTCCTATCTCAAATATTAGATGCTTAAAAAACCTGCTGCATGCTCATTAATACTTAATATACTACTATCGCTATAAAATTCCAGGCCTCATGTGATACCCTTCAAGTGAGAGTCTGAAAATATTCTTATGGTAATTCCCATAGTGTTTTGCATGGGTGGCAACATGTATTTTTGTAGATGAACTGATACACAGAAAAGTTACATAATTAGCCAGGATCCATATTAACTCAAGACAGCTTCTTTCTACTGTAATCACTAACTCATTCTTTTAATACGGGTAAAGTAATAAACAATGAAAGTAAACTGCAACGCTCTTTGAATTAAATTTGTTAAACCTAGCTACAAATAAATGGATCATTATAATAACAGCAATATATTTTTTACTTTAACTTGAATCTTTGGTAATTAGTCAGTGAGGTTATTGAGAGATTCGTTTCAGTAAGGACTAAGTTTCTCAGAAGATCAAAGATAATTGGTGTCACACTCTGCCCTAACCAAACCCAGATTCACACTTTCCATTACTTATTTACATCGATCTTATGACTATTTTTATAGATTCATCAGAATAAGTGTGCTTTTACTCTTTTACTAATATTTGTTTAATTAAGTTAATTAATTACAGCTTAACTGAAATATCGTACAAGAGACCTCACGCAGCTTTCAAAGTGTGGGCTGAATCCTAATCCTTTTTTTTTTTCTTTTAACTAGCACTAAGGATGAAGTCAATAAATTGTCAATTAATAACATACTTGCTTTGATGGCTCTTCAGTAATTTACTTTCATACCACTTCATAAATTTCTTAGGAAAACTTCTGGGATCGCTGATACAGTACCTCTGCCATGGGAAAATTTGGTTTAAATCTGCTCTGCTGCCAATAAAGCAATAAGACTAACTGGCTGATAATCCTCCCACACTACACTGTTTAGGTATACGCACTCAACCAGTGAAAGTTTAATTTGTTCCGCTAATGGCACAGAAAACTACTCAAACTTATTCACCATATAAATTTGAACTTCAGTCTGCTACTTTTTGTTATTCCATAGGCAGAAAAATCTAAGCTATCAAATGCTTTGTAACTCAGACTATTTTATCTTTTCTTTGATCCAAAGCATAACAATAATAATGGGCACTATCAGTAATTAAATATTAAACTGCACTTCACAGAAGAAACATACTAAAAAGTCTTAGGCAAGTCTGAATATTATTGTCATTGGCACACTGACATGCAACGCATATTCTACCGTTCTAAGTAAGTGTGACTTTACTCAAACCACGGCACTAAAACTAGTGATCCCAGTCACCTTTCACAGATTTCAAGCTGCCACCCTTAACAGCTTTTGTCTAGGACTTCTAGTGGGAGGACACACATCTTTATCAGGTACAGTCTATTTGTTTGGAGGATAATTTAATTTGGAAGAGCACACTACAAATTCAGTAAAGAAGTCATCTAAGCTCAAAAGACGGGTTTTCTCCAAAGTTATGTTGATAGCATTGATACAAGTTTACGTAAACTAAAACATCTATTATGTATAAGACAACATGGCATGCAGACTTCATTTAAAAGTGTTACAAGTTGTCATATATTCTTGACAGGCCAAGGCCAGGTGCAGTCATGCAAAAATTCCTAAAATAACTATGAAGAAACTACTATATCATAAGATCCTTTATTATTATCCTATCTTACGAAGGAAAAGCTACCGGGGAACATTAGAAAAACTCAATCAACTGTCACTCTATTTTCTATTCTACCATATGTAAGGAGAGTTTGTCTGCACTTCTCTAAAAAGATGTCAACCACACTGCACTGGTACTGACAAAAACTACGTAGGATTTGTCAAAAACCACCGAGTGTTCGGCTGGCATTCTTCCTGGGGCATGAAGAATCAACTGGAGATCCTACAAGAGACTGAGTTATGGATAAAGGAATTAAAGAAACTATCCTCCTGTTCCACTTGTAATCCTCTGGGAAACAAGAGCATTTAGAGCTAAAAAGATCCATATTTTCTCTCAAGTTGTAATGCTCTGATATATTTATAGGGGTAGGTCAAACAACGTATCATGGATTACAACGTCACTTTTCTAAGCTTTCCTCCAAAATCTCCACAATACTCAGAACATCCTATTCACTGATATAATGAGAACAGATATCTTGTTCTCTCCTTTCACCTATCCAGGTGCATTTATATATACAGGTACAGCTAAACAAAAATATTTAGAAAAACTATGTCTGGTAAGAAGTAAGTAGGTATTCCCACTTTTTTCAACAGTAATTAAGAAATCAACTCTCGCCATTTTAAATTTTTATTTTGGCATCCCAGTTTACAAAACGAATGGTAGGAAGAGGGCTTTATCTCTCTTTTAATAAAATAAATAAAATTCTCTGGAAAAAGGAGTAGGACTGTAACCTGGGTCAGCTTCGCATTTTTGCTAGTTAAAAGAATTATTTGCTACACCGGTTCTACTTCTCTGACACAGCAGCAGTGGGAAGGCTTCTATGTTCCAATGCTGTTGGAAGCCATGGCCCTGTGAGGTGTGAACCCCACCATCCATAAAGGCTAGGTAGCACACAAACAGCAGCCCTGCATGCTGGCTGCTAGGCTACAAGGCAACAACCTCTCCTAGAAACAGCATTAAGAAAGAGGAACATATAGAGGTATCTGCATCAGACAGAAGTGGCAGAACTTTGCTTATCCCATGTTGGAAAGCATGGCGTGAACTCAGATGTTGCTTTATGTCCTCAAAGCCAGGACAAAAATGCTGCTGCAACTGATCCTGAGTTATAGTGGCTCCCATTATAACAGTATTCACTTGCAAGTGTTTCACTATGGGACTTCACAGAAAATGAATGAAAAACATCTTGTTCCCTTAGCATTACCTCATGCTACTTTTGTACAAGTACCCTTCTTAATTACTAAATTCTATGCTCTTAAAAACTAATGTTCTGGAGTCACTTGCTCAAGTATATTCACACCTCAATATATAGAAACCATTTACTGGAGCCAGCTGAGCTGCTGCCATTTGAGAAGAGGTGACAAATTGGCAGCTAAAGTAAAATAGAGCCAAGCTACAGTCAAGGTTACAACTGCTAGTGCATCCTACTTGGAAATATCTCTCCATTTTTCTCTTGGAGCAGCGCATTAGAATGCCTTTGTGGTAAAGAGCAATGCAAACCATTCTAAAATGCTGTACTTTGCAAAACAGTGTAAGATAAACCCTGTCCTCCCTGGCTATATCTCCAATACTTCTAGTAGTGCTGCCTTGGACAAATATTAGTGAAGATTTTAACCATCATATTTCTACCTTTAAGGTGGATTAATCTTGCCTCTCAGTTTTCCCATCAACAGGAGGGCAGGCACGATCTCTGAGTTTGCGGCTTAATTTGCTGCCATTGTGCAGAAAACACCTGCTCCTTCCATCACGATTTTGAGATAGTGATTTTCCAGAGCAAAAAACAAGTTTGTATGGTTCATTTTAGAGATGCTCTGTTCCAGGAAACAAACATGAAATTAAGTATAAGGAATATTAATTCTACTTGTAACAGAACAAGAAGGAAAAAAACTACTCAATCAATTCCTAAACAGTTCTTAAGTAAGCACTCTTGCAATCTCACTGACCGCTGTAAGATTATGAGTATCCCTGGACAGATACAACATGGCCATTGTTGTCTGCCTCCAAAGTGCAACACAAAGACAAAGTTCACACTGCCCTTACAGATATTCCAACAAGCAAAAGTAGGTGTTCCTGCTCTCACTCATCTTGTGTCACAGTAACTTTTAAAATTCCTGCAGTAGTGGTTACTTCTGTACTGCTGACTTGGGAAGCGTAAGGATATTTGAGACACATCATCTGGCACTTCCTATCAAAACCTCTGATTCGAGTGTAACTGGATGCACACTCCTTGGCATTGCACAAGCGTTTGAAGAAAAATTGAAGTTGAACAGTTAATTTCCTACATGTCTATCTTTTCAAAGGAAACATGGTATCAAGCTGTGAAGACAAGGAACCTGCCAATGCAGTCATCTGCAAAAGACTGTGCAAGCTGCAACATCTCAACGGTGCAAAGAGACAGACTTCCTTTTAATACATGGCTTTTATCAGCTATTATACTCTTATGTCCTTAAATGAGCATGCAGGTAACTTTTTTTTTAAATTGCTACCCATACATACATGTGCTTTATTTTGATATTTTACAAATCTATAGGATTACTACTTCCTCATTACAAGCATAATAAAAGTCAGAAAAATCTATGTATTACAACAAAATAAATAAGGTCTTAAAATAAAGTTGAAATAATCTATGCATTAAAAGTGCAAAAAGAGAGAATATTCTGATTCTTAGGTGCTACATTTTCAAATGGCTCTTGGAAACAGAAAGTCTTGAACCGAGGATGCAATGATTAAAATAATACTAACCTTGGTTAGCAATTAAATGATCACATCTCCCTTTGGACTGAAAATGTAGACAACAGCTAGTAGCTGACATCTCACTTCAACGTTTTACAGCTGCTCTAAAGCAAAGACTTTAGACATTTGAATGCATGCATGCATCTTATTTTCCCAGGATTTCAAAGTCCACATCCAGGCTGCTGCTCAGCCATTATAAATGAGTAATTCAAGTAGGGCATGACTGCTTCTTGTATTAACTTGATAAAGATATTTCAGTCGAAGTGCGTCAACAGTTGTGTTAAGTCATCCCTTTCACAGGCTTACACTTCTTCTGTGTTATGTTACCAGTGAAGAAATAAAGTAGTATTATTGGCTTCAAATTATTATAAAAGTCACTACACCAAATATAATTAATATCAGGAAGATTATTATACTTTTACTACACTTGTTTTCAAAACTCCAAAATACAATCAAATATACCTTAATTATTTCCTGATTGTAAATTAAAAACAATTTTATTAACTGATTGCAATCTGCACTGAAGTATTATTTCATTAGACATGCAACTGCTTAAATATCTGATATGTGCACTTAAAACACATACATTGTTTTCAGAACATTCCATTATACTGAAGATCACTTTGTATCCATCAAGTTTTCCAAAAGCTGATGGAATATAATAATTTAATTTAATATAGTATATTATATTAATATAATAATTTTAAGCTTATCCTTTAATAATGGATCTATTATCAAACATACACAAAACAACTATTTTGCAATAATTTTAATACCTGAGAAATAATAATCCAGGGCTTTGGCTAAAATATCTTTCAATTACTACAAAGGCATACCTATTGAGCACCTTTTTCTTGTATGAATTTTCAAGTCACAACCTAGAGAGATTTGCTCAGTACTGAATTTCTCATTCTCTTATCGCAGCAGGGACTTCAACAAGACAGCTCAAAATTAGAGGGAGAACATATTTCATATTCTCCTTTCATTCATTTATTTCCATTGAATAGATAACTAAACATGAACACAGCTACACTAAGTATAAAAAATATACTGTATATATAATTTATTCAAAGCCCAGTGAGGAAAAGAAGTTCAGTTTATTTAAAAGATTATTAATTACATCTGACTGATTACCCTCCATGCCACGGACAAATACAGAACAGAAAAGACGTCTATCCAGAGCTGACGATCCATCACACGCACTCCATAACCCTGCTCACTAACCAAACACTGTATGTAATGCTTCATTTGATTCAATCATATCTTCTCTTATTTCTCCAATGAGAATTGTTTCTATTTACAAAATTTCCATTATTTTCTCCATTTCCATAGGAGGTGGAAAATCCATATGATAGTCAGTTCTAATATTATACTTTATACTGCATTTAAGCAATGTTTCTATATGGTTTAAGTAGCTTTATTCCAGAAATAAAACAAGCATTGTTACTTTTGGGAGGAGATGGGATATGGGAAAAGGCAGTCAGCCTATGATTTTGATTATTCAGATGATTATTCTGATACCTAACATTAATTTTCAGATTATAATTTATTTTCATTTCTGGTTTGTATCATATCAGAATATGGTCTTTTTTTCATCTGGCATGACAGTTCGTTATCAACACTGAAATTCCAAAAGATGTGGCTCAAACTCCTTTCATGTCCCCCTTCCCACAGGCAGTGGGCTATTTTTCCAAGATTTCTGGACATGAGGCAGCAGAGTCAAAGCTGCTTCTCCAGCTTGGCACCGATCCCAGGCAAACAGCCCAAGAAGCCGTAGAGTGACAGATGATGTACACGCGCTGAAAGTGGAAGAGCTGGCAGATGCAAACAGACTCTTCCTGTGCCAACTGTAAGAGCCAACGCGGTTGTTCAGGACTGTCCATCCCTGCAGGTCTCACTGTCAGGGCACCCATTCCTCTGTGCATAACCATGCAATGCTCTCTAAGTTCAGATAGTACAACCCCAAAGTGATTTGCTATCCTGCTTACAGACATAAAAGAAACAATTTCCTAAACCTCTTGGGGAAATTTCTTTTTTTCAGATCCTTCTATATCATCTTGAAAATACATCAGGAACTGGAAAAACACTTCATAAAAGCAGACTTTGCATTAATTTGCTGTGCTGTAACTGGAGTTCAGTATCAACAATTAGCAGCAGCAGAGTGTTTGAACGGGAACTAGGAACTCAGGTCAGCAAATTATTTTGCTCCAGCAAATGTTTCTATCTTAAGTGAACCAGCTGCAAGGTTAGGGTAATACAGAGAATTTTCTCTTTCAGATATAACTTCAGAAAAACAAATTGCTTTTTTCCTCTTCAAAATACATTTTTCTCTACTGAAGAGTGTAAATCAGATTAAAATTAAGAATTAAAAATATTTAGCTATTTAACTGAACTATACATCCACTATAATCCTATCACTGCATTTCTCAGATTTAGTACTCCACGTGATACTGAGAATGTCAAGATACGTCAAATGCACAGTATTTGTGTCTGAAGTTGCTGTACTTAGAAACGTGTTATATAGAGACACTCAACATGAAACGCTCACATTATGTAAGTAGGCTAATTTTAGCTATTAAACAGAACTGAAAAGTCACACAGTGCGTTGTTTTCCTTGTACCAATTTTAAGTATTTCTGCCATCTTAGACAAGTACATGGGCGAGTTATCTTGCACATACTAGTTGTATTTCAGCACACAGGTAAAAGAAAAATGACATCAGCTCATACAGCACAGAAGTGATTAAACGGTCTAAAGGTTAAAAGTGACTAATGGTTCCTGCAGTACTGATTTCTACATGGTTTGCAGAATTTTGATACAAAGTCATTAACTTTCAGAAGCTTCACAGCACATGAAGAAAATTAAGCTAATTCAAATGTTTCTGAAGTTGGACACTTTAAAGATAACCTGTCCAAAATAATTTTCAGTTTGGTTAACTCCAGGGATATGTCTTAGCTTGGGGCTCATCATTGGGATTATCTACTTGAAATTTAAAAAAAAAAAAAAAAAAAAAAAAAAAAAAAAAATCAATACACTGCTAAGATTCTAACCTGCTGTGTCTAATCCTGGCTGTGAACTGTGAAGCGCTGCTTTCTACATAAAGCTAACTATTCAGTCACTTAGTAATAGTATGACTTTACTTTGTGACTACAAATGGCTATTTGTAACATCCTGGAGAGGAACTCCAGTGGGAACTTCAGGACAGTACTGTCTGGGTGGAAGGGGACAATGTGGCTGAACAGTCACTCCCCGTACTTAAGACGGCATCCCAAACCTAGTAAGTGAGACTGTTAGTACAGTTGTGTGCATTGTAACCAGAACATTGAAACCTTCAGTCTAATCTACTACAGAGTTGAACTATGAAAATTATTCAAAAAACAAATTTTAGATGTAGAAAAAGTATATATTTACATCATAATTTCCACATTAAAAACAATGGAGATACTTCAACTTCTGTTGGTTTTCATCAAAGGTGCTATATGTTTATCAACATGTTATTTAATCACTTGTTACCAAAATTTGAAAAAGCAAAACTAACCTGGTCAAAAATGCTTTTATATTTTACCACCTGAAGTCTACTGATTTTCAGTTATATGTATTTAGTATTTTATCACCACAAAAATAGCCATGTTATATGAATCATGTACATCACCAAAGCAGTAGTGAGAGCAATATAATTCAATTATAAAACCTGGAAACAGTTTAAACACCATTTGAAAGTAAACAGTTACAGTCCCTTATGCCCATGTCTGGGAAGCATCCAAATGGAAGTTAAAGATCCCACTGCATTTTTTCAAAATGAGTAGGAGCTATCCCAATATGTTGGCCAACATATATTTTCTCAATTAAAAACAGATTTCCATGTCCAAAGCTATGTGTCAGCAATTGATGAGAGCATATATGCCTGTCCCGTTTCCAAAACTCTCTGTGCCATCAGTAAGCATACGGTCACCTTGCTGAATAACACTTTTCCAAATGTCACAAGTGGAAAACATGAATGCATTTTTATAAATACATGAAGTACAGATACATTATTGTTATGGAAACAGAAGTTATCATTTGAACTCACATTTAGATTTTTTTTTTTTCATACCAGAAGTGTTAAATATTACTTTGGCAGCCAGATCAAACACTTCGATACCACTAGACTATAAGCGAACAGAAATCCCAGAGAACACACATGCATACACACAAAATAAACGTAGCAGAAATAACCTCCTAACTGTCATTCCCTAACTTTTACACTCAGGTTTTTTGTTACTTTTACAGAATCTTCTATGTTATGCTCTGTTTAAAGAGAAGGTGGGGAGATTTCTTTTATGCACTTTAAAGTTTGCATACTCCATATTACCCACTACTCAAGACCTCAAATCTTCAGATGCCAATACTGAAGCACAAGCAGCTATCTCAGGAACCACAAGATCAACTACATGACCTATAGGCAGAACACTGCCTGACTTAAAAGAAAGTCAGGCAATGCGTTTCTAAAGAAAAAGGTACAAACCCAGAGGAGATTCAGGCTTTCCAACCCCCTCACTCAACAAATATCCTAGTGCAATATCTCAGGTTCCTGCTATTTGGAGTTGAGTCCCCATCTTCATTGTTCAAGTTCCGTTAATATTTGCCATATTACCAAACTCTTAAGTGATCCTACTAAGAAAAGGAAAATAGCACTTTTTTGGCTAAAGATATTACTCTGTAGACTTCCACAGTGCAGCTGAGCAGTACATCTCACAGTCAGTCAGGCTTGAAAGAAAATCAGAAATATTTTTTAGGAACTTTAACTACAGAGGCTGACTTCCTAACAAGTGATAGGACAGAGTGTGGCTTTTTAAAATTATTTTGAATATCAATTTTTCAAGTATTATTTTACAAAAAAAAAAAAAACAAAACCCCTCAGAATCCTATTTAGTTACAATTTCAGAATTCTAGGTTAAGTGTATTGCTGAAAGATTTATGGCATATTGAGAGAAACTGAATGCAACGTATGCAGAGAGATGAAAACACCTTTTCTCCCAAGAGGATTTGCAGAATTACTTGATGGAAAATTGAAGCTGCCTTATTCCTGCATTGCACAATTACTTTTCTATAACCAGAACTTACTGCCAGTTGCCAGAGTTATGCAACCCACTAGAAATAGTGTTAATAGTGTTGTACAGTATGTCCCTCCTTGATGCTACTCCCATGGACATGACATTTATAACTGGGGCCAGTAGAGTAATAAACTGTGTTTGAGGTAGTTTACTTCCCACTTAGAAAAAGTAACAAATGCTGGATCCTTGTAAGACAGTAGAAACAGAGGTGACTCAGGTCTGGGAAAATATCTGATACTTAACCTGGCTGTAGTGCACAACATATTGAGCTGTGAGATTAATGGGGAAGGATGGAGCACGCACAAGCTTGTACAAAATAAAAAGCATTTTAAAAGAGGCTTTTACTTTCTCATATAGTTATTAACTAATTTGCATTTACCACTATTACCAACTTGCTCTTTCCAGCATCATTCTCCTGTCCTGAAAGTCCTGTACTCAGTAGTACCAGGATCTGCTGCCTCCACTTGAATTTGTGATGAAATACAAAGATGCCAGACATTTGTTTACAATCAACTAATTTCAAAATCGTAAGAGAGAAAAATTGAGGGAGAAATTGCATTACCACAAAATACTTCTGCCCATAAGTTTTGTAACTCAGAAAAATTCTAAAACTTACCCTTGCAGTTCAGTCAGTTGAAGTTTAACCCAATTCAGAAAAATTATTGTAAAAGGGTGGACTTATCTGAATTTAAATTCAGATATCTTACCCTCACACCAGTATTACATGAATATTGTGTTTTCAGTAACTTACACTATTGCCACTCATATTTTTCCAAGGCAAAATATGAGAATAAGCCACATTTTCAAAGCAATTAAGACGATATAAGTGTTTTGCACTGCAAGAGCACAGTTCTCAAAAGATGAGAGTCCTGGTAACTATCATAATCCTTTTGAAATTGTTCATATTAAGTTTATAGATCACTTTGTTCCTCTATTCCCACAACTAGTTGGTATGGTAAAAAGATCAGTCCCCTAGTTTTATATGTAACATCTTTAACATTTGCTCCCCTTTCTGTGCATGTGATTAAATGTAACATTTTGAAATCCCAAAGTTCTGAGAAAAACATAAATCCTTGTCCACAGCTGCTGTTTGACTCTGGAAACACATGCATTTTCTTTTCAAGCATCTACCATCAAAAAATCCCAAAGGACTTGAACTGGAGAACACCTGCATCTCTTCATTTAGTTCCAATAACAGAGTCTAAACTTCGAAATTACAAAAATAGATGCTATGTTCAGCTGCAGTTACATTCTGCCCCTAATTCCCGTGAACAAAAATGCTAAGAGCATGAAATCATTCAGGCAAGCTCTGTCATCGAGAGGATAAGATTTTTTGCACCAGAAGCCCAGTGGGAACTTGATAGAAAACTGGCAACAATTACAGATAAAGTACATAGTGAAATCCTCAGGGAGAGAAAAGGAAATGTAATAAGATAGATGGGTATAATTTTTACACATTTATGCCTAAACCACAAATGTGAATTGTCTTTAATTACTCCAATATATTAAGCATTTTTACTCATTGTGTCAAATCTTTCCAAAATATTTCAAATTAGTTTATGAATTCTCTTTTACAAGGGTTTTTTTTATTTATTTATTAGCACAAGCACTCACTTAAATTGGAAGTGAGAACTTTAAAAAAATCATTGTTCCAGCTTTAAAACAGAGACTTTACAGTATCCCCAGACTAAGTAGTCAAAATTAAATTTAAAAATGTCAACAGACTAACTGCAAGAAAAGGGGAGTTGTGGGCATAGCTTGTGCATGCACAAAAACCAAACCGAACGTACGTAAAATCTTTCACCTCCCTTCGAATATGTTCTAACAGCTAAAATCAGTTAGTTTATGCTAGGAAAAAAAAAATGTTCCTGCTGGTACAAGATTTACAGCTTTTTTTTTTATGTTTGAAGATACTATTTCTTCATTGTTAAAAGTATTTTTACCTCAGAAATTATTTTTCCTTTATTGAAGGAGAGGGGAGAACAGAGTGATCTTGTCTAAACTTAAAAATATTGACAGTGGAGAAAAAAAAATCCAGAAATCTGTGGAAGTTTAAGAAAAAATACCACTTTGGTGAGAAATCGACAACTTTTACAAGGTTGAATATTTGCTCTGCATCCTTCATGCAGCATTCACAAACTGGAGAAGCCTTGTCACTCTGCCTTTGCTCCACCAGCTGTATCAATTTACCACCCACAAGCACAATATTAATACAGGTACTTTTGTTTACTCCCTTATTTCACTGCTGCATTACTGAATATTTAAGCTGATCTCAAAGAAAACTTTATTAATAATATTTTTTTTATTTTAATTCTTCTTGATTTATATCTAATAAAGCTCTCCATACACCAGCTGTGCACGCAGTCCCAATTATTCAATATGGCCAACCAAATAGAGCTTAATCAGTTCACCTCATCTATCCAACAGCTGCTGATAATTAAATCTAAAACCAGCATTCATTCTGAAATCTCCCTTTTTCTCTCAAAGGCCAGGTGAAACAAACAAGGTCTGCAGCTTGCTCCCAGGGTTAATAAAGCCAGGGTTATTTCAGAGAAGCAGTAAGAAGGCCTTCCCAAGCCCTGGGGTAATGGAATAATCTCCTGTCTTATTTATTTTACATGCTGCAGTTTAGATAAAGACTGGGGAACACATCCACTGATTTTTACAACTACGCACAGAGATACCTGGGGCAGTTTTTCATACAACAAAAGTATCCAAAATTAAAAGCACCAGCATACAGACTTGTATTTAAGGACTAAACAAAATAATATTTACATTCTTTGTCCCTAAATACTCCACAGTTTCCCACTGTGCTAATGACACTTTGTCCACCAAACAATAAAATACTCTTGCTAAGTAATCACCAGTGTATGCACTTGTTATACATAGAATTTACTTTGCCTATATATGCTATACACAGCACACTTTAATGCTGCCCTTTCTGGTATTACATTTTATAGAGAATTTTTTCCTTTGCTGGTTATACTTGATACAGTAGGGTACTACCAAAAGTGTGTTTCTTTCCCTTTTCCTCTTAGCAGCAACAAGTGAAATAAAATACTAATGTAAAATGCTTTATCATGCAAATTGTAAATACACACTCAGTCTTTGCAGGGACACCTACAGACAAGCAGTAAAAGCAAGCTGCACAATCATTCTGGTCACCCAGGATCCTACGATTCAAGCAGTACAAGACAGACAGTTGCTGACTCAAGAGGGAGAGGAGAAGGGAAGGTCCCCTACCTGTTCTCCAGGTAAATGCACCCTGATTTATACAAGAACCTCATGGCATTTGCACAACCTCCTCCTTGGCATTTTATATCCAAACAACTGCTTTGATTTTAGACCAAGTTGTTTTCCATTCAACTTCACAGATGTATAATAAAATAATTACTCTTCCTTCACTGATTTTTATATATGCAAAAAAATTTTAACAGTCATTTGCATAGGCATCGTATTGTATTTCAAGATTCTTCCGGAAAATCCTCTGCAATTGCTTCTCTTGGTTTTACACACGAAAAGTCATGACATCATTCTGTTCCTCATGGAAGTGGCTAACTTGCAGCTCTTTAGCTTTGTACAGCTCCCTGCTGCACAGTCTGACCAGCAGCTCCACCAACACTGAGTCTGCAAAGTTTTCTCAATCCTTGTAGATGGAGAGAAGTAAACTGATTTTACTTGAGTGCTGGGTAACAACTTGTCCAATCCCACCACGCTGGAATTGCTGTCCCCCTTCTCTCTTTTGAGCAACCATGTACTATTTTGTGAGCATCAGCTGTAGAGCTATTTTACATGCACTTTGTAGAGCCAGAAGACTTGGCCAGCCCTGGCCTTATCTCCAGCAATCTGACACTGAACCATTCTAGATTATTTTTCACATCTCTCCTGGATAGCTTTTTTCATTCTTTCAACAAGCAGGTTGCACTACTCTCTTCACTTTGTTGTAGTTCAAATTCCTATTCCAGAACATCTAACATTATTAGGATAAATTGCTCAAACAGCACAACTCCAGTACTGCACAATCACCTCCAGCAGTTTAAATAACCCTTTTATTTTCCTGAGGCATAAGTTGAATTTACTGTCAAATTATCCACTACAGCCTTCTTAATTCCCAGAAGAGATTGCAACTGACAGCAAAAGCACTTTTGTGCTCTCAAATCACTTCATGTTTTCTCCCCATGTAGTTTTCACAGTTGTAATGAAAAGGATAGCCACATCTCATGTCTTAAATTGCCTTCGGCAAGTATTTGAAAGCAAAGGCTTTAATTAACTCCCTCATTCTTTGGATAGAACCTGAGATAATTTAAATATTAATGTTTCCTGGTTTAATTTTTATTTTTTAAAAAATCATTTGTAGTGCACTATTCTTCATATTCACTGGAACCAAAGCTTTACGACATCAGTCAGCTTCTCCCTCTCGTTCGTCCCCAGTCAGAGGTGCCACCCCGCAGATCCAGAGCGGAGCTGGCATTGGAGCAGGCAGGTTAGTGACTCCCACCGAGCACACAGAATCAATGCAACTTTCCTGAGGCACTAGAGGGGCGAACAAAGTGCCTGGTAAATTTTCAGTTTTAAAATCTTAGCATTTTAAATGTATCTCCATTCATCTACAAAACAAATATTTGAATGTTACAAACCAATTTTCTGCCTCTCAAAGTCCCTGCGTATGAGTCTGGCCGGCACTTCGTCAGCGCCTTAATTCTCACAGGCATCTCCTGTCACAACCTATCAAGTACTCTCTACTATCTAATTGCACTATCCGTAATACTGATGAGCTAAAATATATGTCATCACTGTGACCTGTAACAAAAGCAATAATTCCATAACACAGGTAAGTCTGCACAGCTCTTTTAAAATGCAATTAATATTATAAGACCAAAATGAGAATTTAAACTGAAAAGCTCCTTAAAAAAGGGAGAAAATGCAATAATCAATAACAATAATAAATAATAGTATTACGAACATTTAAAAGCTACTTAAGTGAAACAACAGGTGCCACAGATTTTCACTTTTTGTTAAAAAAGGATCTGAATAATTCAGAGACCATTGAACCATGAATTGGTTTTCGGTAATGTTCTAGGGGCAAGAATTTAAGATAATTGTTATAAAAACACTGCCATAAACATTTCCAACATAATGCTCTCCAAGAAACATACAAATACAGTTACTGAAAAAATAACCTAATAACTGCTGAAGTGCACAGTGCTTACAAATATTTACTTTGCATAATAATCAAATGTTGCTTACATACACACATAAAAATTAGCAAGATGGTAATAAATTCACTGGTACTTTTCATAGTTATGACATTCAATAACCATTACACATAAAAAAAAAAAACCTAGAGAAAAAAAAGCACTTTTCAGTTTACTTTTGTGTTTCATAATATTGGAGTCAGCTAATTCTTTTGCTTTCCTTAAACTGGTTGCATTTTGGGGGTGGGTTTTTTTTCCCCTATTCACTTCAAGTCTTAGCACAGAAACAGCGTAAAGCTTTAAAAAAACGAAAGCATGATTTTTAAAATGCACCATACTGACAGCTAAACCTAGATCCATGTGCATTTCACAAACTATATTATAGTTATTTTAGACTAGATATATTTCAAAATTGTCAGTGTTGCTTAAAGCAGACCAATATTTCGTTTAAAGCCCACAGAAACCATAAGAATGTCAGGTAAGAGTATTTATGCCCACAAAGTCAACATCACCCTTAAATTTAACCAAGTAACTCTCTGAAAATATTAACTTATTTCTCATTTAAATCCACCGCAACACCAAGTTTGATGACATCAAACTCGTGCTCTGTAGCATTTTAAAAATCACCTTTTTATTATTAGCAAATTTTATTATAAACAAATTAATCGCATTACAAATTGTGCTGTAAATTTATATGAATCATTCTGAATTCAGTGGGTCAACTTCTGTATAAGAAGCACAACCCAAAAGACAAAGAGAAGAAATAATAAAACTAGTATTATCAACATGGGTCCTGTTCCCCTCAAAAAGTTTACAAAAGGTTCTGTATAAATAATTTCAAAGGCACACAAAGTCAGTGAAGTATTCTGTATCGAAGACTACATATATCAAAATGCTACTTTTAGTTTTTGTGTCTCACAGTGACCTAAAGTTAAGTTATAATGTGTGCAGTATGTAAAAAAGACACTTTGGCATTTGGCACATTTTATATCAAGCCTCTCTTTTGAAAGCTGTATTGGATAGGAAAAATGTAATGCGATACCAGCTTAACAAGAGTTTTGCACTTACCAGAATTATGGCAGTAGTCCATATACTGTGGAATTTGGATTGTAAAGGCTACCAAATCCGGAGCTAAGAGAGATTCTGGCTTTCTACTCTCATTGAGCCATTTACTGCTGTGTAAGTCTCTGGTGTCAGAAGGGCCTTGAATTAAAGGAATCAGCTTCTCTTTTCCACCATCACCTAAGATAAAGATTACAGTCCTTACACCTTTTACTGTAACAAGATAAATTTTCAACATATAAATATTCACTACTCCAAAGAGAACTGCTATTAACATTGTAAGTACAGAATTAAAAGAGGAAATAGAAAGAGTAATCTCTCATAAACTATTAAACAACTTCCTTAATGTTATCTTGTAAATGCCTTTACATTCAGGAGGATTTCAAATAAAGTCATCAATTCTCTTTAAAATAGTAATTTCCATCCCAACTTTATAAAATAATAGCTTTAAAAATCACCATGAACTCAGTTTAGTGTTAAATACACTTAATTTTTAATGTACTTGACATTAGCTGCCTTTACACATTAAGAGATCACAGACATTGACTGGAAAAGTCCCTGCATGCTCTTCAAGAAAAATTTTATTAAAGAAATTTTAAAACTATTTTCACAGAGCCCTCAAAAACTTCACAAGCAAAATACATACTTGTGGCATTAATGGAAAATGAGACATTAAACAACAAACAGTTTACAAGCAAAATTATGCTACAAATAAAGCAAAATGCAAATATGCTGTATAATATGAAAATGCAGAGTTATTCCAGTTTCTTCAGTGCTTTTAGATTAACATTTGTCTCAGCAGAAAAAAAACCCCAACATCTTAATTTTTTTATTCAGTGTAAAAATTGACTATACTTGGGCCAGACTGGATCATCCTGGCACACTTAACAATAATAATAAAAACCCCAAAACAGAATACAAAAAAACCCTCTCTGATTCGTAGGAACAATGAGTAAATTCTTGTTTCAGTAACTCTCCTTGTAAAAAGCAAGGCCAATTCTCCTATACAGGCAATAAAGTTTTACATGGTCCAGCTGCACATACCTGGGGCTTTGGCACAAATTTTTATTGATCCCACGGTCCCAGAGGCACATTTGACCAATGATGTGCCGCAGTACTTCAATTCAACGTTCTGGATTGAGCCCTCAAGAGTTGGCAGGGGATTCTTAGATTTCACACCTAATAAAAGAAAACTGCAAATGTACTAGCCTGTTGAATTTAAATATTTTTTATATTCCTTCACTAAGGCATTTAAACTTAATTATACTTTAATTATCTACCTTAGATGTTCTTATAGCATTTTTGTTGTGATTCACAGTTTTTAAATGGAAGCAAGAGAATGTTGTACGCGGGCATTTAAATATATAGAGATACTGTGAAGAAAACACACAAGGCCACTTAGAAATGGGAACAATAAATATGTATATACTCACATTCATGCACTTTTGCTTTCACTTTATAAGTGCCACCTCAACTATTCTCTTTCATGTTTTTATTACAACCCTTTCATTTCAGGATCTTAAAATGACGAAGTGTTTTCAGCTTACATTTAGACAACAACATTTTACTCGGTAGCGATGTAAAGCATTAAATCCATGCTGAATGGCACCGATGGCCTACGGCACACTTGTCGTTTTTCAACGGAAACTGGAGTTCAAACCTTGCCTTAGGTCACAAGTGGAAATAAGTTTTGGTGGTCTTTGCTCAGCTCCCATTCGTGTGCACCAGAAAACTACTGCACCGGTTGGAAGAAACCGGTGCTATTGGCAGCCACTTCTGAAGAGCTGCCTAGAACTGCGGCGGCGGCAGCAGGGGATCTTACAAGTCAGGACTGAGATATGTTGGCAGAGCTTAAGGGCAGCCCCCAAAACAGCCCCAGAGCATTGGTGGATGAAGCCAGCCCTCCTATTCTGTACAGTACTGCATATAAGAAAAAAATACATAAATTTACTTGCAAATTAGAAAGAAATACTTTCAACACCTGTAAGAGGTATGAAGGGAAAAACTAACAGAAGTTACCATTTTTTATGAGTTTTTTTCCCCTCATGCAAAAGTGACTTGGAATTTGTCAGTTAAAATTGGCAAGCAGCTTGTTAATTATGCAAACATTACTATAATTATGGAACCGTGTTTCCTCACATATGTAACATAGAAGTTGTTCCAAAATCCATAATTATGCAAGGAAAGTATTATGGAATATGAGGGTTAAAAAAAAGGTTAACTCTTATTTCCTCACCAAATAACTTCTGGAGTAATTTAATTTCAGCAAGACATGGCAACGTTATCAAAGACATTTATTTCCCACAATCTTCATGAAAACGTGAGTGTATTTGTCCTGTTACCTGACCAGTAAGCACACGCATAACAGTCACCAAAGCATAGCTCAGGCCTCACAGCAGTGAGGGATCATGACGGGAAGCTAGGAAAGTTGAATGGCTTGGCCTCGGAGAAACCCACAAACCCTCAATTACACGATCATATAATTAACAATTATATGATTAATAAATATTTTAATGCATATTAAGAAGTAACTGACAGCAGTAATAAGCTATTTCTTTATAGAACACCTGCTACATGATAGAGGGTAGCACAAACACTTTCTCAGTTGTTTTCAACTATTTGAAAAGAAACTAGAAAAGTATTAGGAAAACATAGCATAATCACAACCCTTCTTTTCTTTGTTGTTTTGACATCAAATGGCAACATCATCCTGCAACATCATCCTGCTCTCAGGATGACAACCACAGCACACCACAGTAATCAAGGAGAAATTGCAAGAAAAAATAATTCAGCTCAGGTTTCACAGCTCTGGACTGAGGGATACTCAGAAAACCCAGTTGTGAAATACTGAAATTCTATACAAAGCCGATACAATACGGAATAAGGAACTCAGGATGTCTAACTAGACTTTCATCATTAAGACAAAAATCACCTCAACCTAAGGTGATTACCCTTGCCCAGTTACAAGTGTCTTTTTCAAAGTGCAGAAAGTTCAGATGCTTTTGGTGAACCATTTATAATGAACAGGCTTAATATAGGGAAACAGCACATTTTATTCAGTCTCTGAAAACTTTTTAGAAATTATGAACCGTCACTCAAACTTGTCAAATCGGCAAGCTGCTCTATAGAGAAGAAAGAAGCTTTGTTTCCTATGTCTGCCTCTATCTGTAGATTCCATCCCTGTAACTTTAGTTCTTCCCAAATATTGTCACTTATCTCTTTAATTATTATAACATCATTATAAAATTGAAGCCTCAGCAGTTGTACACATAGCTAAAAATATCCCTTAAATACTTCTTTCTGCAAATAAAAGTTTATGCGAGGGAAGACTGGGGCTCCTTTCCCTCCCCTCAATGTTCATAAACTTTTCAGTAGTGTCTTCTCAACGGATTCATTGAGCAGGAAGATGTTAAAATTCCTAGATAAGAAATGCTCCATGCCTCCAAATTTAGTATGGAGACAAACACTCCACAAAATTCTAACTTAGACATTCAGCATGAATTCAAAGAGGAACCAGGTAAACCTAATCTATCATTGCCAACAGCAACAGTTATCCAAATTCAACATCCTGCAAATGAAGCACGAGAAAGGCTTATTTCCAAGGTGCAAGACAACAAAGTAGAAGTTGTGCTGTACTCACACTTCTGGAATCGCCCTTTCAAAAGCAGCAGTGTGATTTACATGATTTTGTTGCTTAGTGTAGTCAAAATCAGCAAACAGAGCAACCATGTTTGTTTTTCAGTAGACTTGCCATCTTCTTCAGTTCACTTATTATTGTTATAAGAAACATGCTAATCAAAGTCTTTATGGAGACAGAGAGATACATATAACTGTCTCCACCAAATATAACCTACAGTTGCTTCCAACATTCACGTTCTCCCCCAAACTCTTCTGGTCATAGCTTTGGTCCTCTCCATGGACATAACCCAACTATGCAGCTTGCCCCAAGTACCTGCATTCAGTGACATTCTATGTGCAAGCAGTAGAAAATCAAATACCTAAAGGTAGGTCACAATTGCGTCTTTATAGATCAGCCCAGGGTTTCTGCTAACTAGCACATTAATGCTCAGCAATCATTTAGTTTAAGCCTTGTTACCTAGTTAATGATTTTTACCTATGGTACATACATCTTTTACTAATCCAATTGTAATAAGACGAATTTTCAATGATTAATGGAATACTAAGAGACATAATCTAAACTGATCAATAGAAAAGACAGGAAACCATCAAAAGAGGTATGTTATTGATTCTGAGGACGAAAGTCAGGACTGCGTGCCGCCAAACCTCTAAAATACAATAAATAATTCTTTAGAAAGACCATAAAAAAGAGCGAACTGCGAAATATGAAATAGGAAATGAATAAGACATGAATAAAACTTCTAGAAGCAGCTCCACATGAATTCTCTCCATATTTAGGTTACAGCCTCAGAAGGAAAAATTTCAATATTTAAAGCATTAAGTACCAATAAACTATGGTTTGGCAACACGATATAGTAAAAGACTGTAACATACATGTCAAAATGATTTCAAAATCAGTAAAAAGATCAATCCATGAATAAAAGCAAGGAGCTATTAACCAAATTAAACAACGTTTAGGCCTAGGTCTTCCTAGAATAAAGAAAAAAAGTCCAATGATTTTTACAGAAACATATATTTAAGTTTTACAAGACTAACACAATAAATCGAAGCACAGGAGAAACCTCATTTCTTCTATGAGATACATTCATTTGTGTTCAGCCTCTGCTTAACCAGTGCCCTCTGACAACTTCTGAAAGTCTGTACTTGGTAACGACTTGGTTAGAGACATGGCACTTCTAAGGAACTTGAAGTTAAAACCAAACTTAATTCCTTCCTCCTTGCCAACAGAAGCCACAAAGACCATCTTTAGCTGGCATCAGTCCTACTTCTCACGTTCAAAGGCCTGGAAGAGCACGAGCTTTCGTGTTCTTCCTTGCAGTAAAACAGCAGCAGCATAGGAACTTCAACATCTCTCTTGATCCCTACGCTTCCACGCACACAACACTTGGAGAGAAAACACTGGGGTTTTGTGTTTGAGTTTTTTCCTTCCTTTGTTTAAATTGGAAAAACAAAGAAAAAGATACGGATTTTCTAACATGTAGAAGTCAGGTTATAAATACTTAATCAGTTTTTTCTGTAGTAAAAACTAAATTTTTGTGATGAAGTTCCCCAAACATCTTTACTATGCTCACAATTCCATATTTTTAACCTGTCACCACAATCTGCAGATCACATTTCACAGAATGGTTTGAGTTGGAAGGGACCTTCAAAGGTCATCTAGTCCAACCCACCTGCAAGGAGCAGGGACATCTCCAACCAGATCAGGTTGCTCAGAGCCTCCTTGAGTGTTTCAATGAGCCTTGGCCTTGAATGTTTCCAGGGATGGGGCATCCACCACCTCTCTGGGCAACCTGTGCCAGTGATCTACAACTCTCATTGTAAAAAATTTTTTCCTAATATCCAATCTAATTCTACTTATCTCTATTTTAAAACCATCACCCCTCATCCTGTCACAACAGGCCCTACTGAACAGCCTCTCCCCATCTTTCCTGTAGGCCCCCTTGAGGTACTGGAAGACCGCTATCAGGTCTCCCTGGAGCCTCCTCTTCTCCAGGCTGAACAGCCACAACTCTCTCAGCCTGTCCTCATAGAAGAGGTGCTCCAGCCCTCTGACCATCTTTGTAGCCCTCCTCTGGACCTTTTCCATCTGGTCCATGTCCTTCTGATGTTGGGGGCTCCAGAACTGGACACAGTACTCCAGGTGGGGTCTCACCAGGGCAGAGTAGAGGGGCAGAATCACCTCCCTCGACCTGCTGGCCACGCTCCTCTTGATGAAGCCCAGGATGCGGTTGGCCTTCTGGGCCGCAAGAGCACATTGCTGGCTCATGTTGAGCTTCTCGTTCACCAGCACTCCCAAGTCCTTCTCCTCAGGGCTGCTCTCAATCCATTCTCCGCCCAGCCTGTATTTGTGCCTGGGATTGCCACAACACATATGCAGGACCTTGCACTTGGCCTGGTTGAACTTCATGAGGTTGGCACGGGTCCACCTCTCCAGCCCATCAGGGTCCCTCTGACCTAACGTTTGCAGCCCTAATGTAGACACTCACAAGCTACTATTTTCTTTCTTCTTCAAAACAGTAATTCAGGCATCTTATTTTAAGGAAGCATCAAGGGACACGTCTATTTCTTCTCTACTCTGATTATCATAATTATTTATTTTCTCATAACTCTGTCAACCAGTTTTCAGTCTAAATACCCCTATTCCAAAAAATTGTTGTTTCATCCCCACCTACTCCCAAGACTTACTAGCGCAATAACAACAGGACTATGGTAGACTTGTCTTGCCACTAATGTATTGTGAGCTGGACAGATTTTTTATTTTCTTGAGCTTCTTGTGTCACAGTTAGGACATGCATTTCTTTTAGTTTTGTAAAAAATAGCTCTACTTTCATTTTCTTTTCAACCATGGTATTCAAAGGAAAAGTACATACATGGAAAAATGAAAGCAGTTTTTGAAAGAGTAATATACTCTCTAAAGAAGGTCAAGCTGATTTCTTCTTGGGCTACAATGACAAAATATTTATCAATTTAAGTATCTATCACCCTCTCCATCAGAACAAGAGCTGCAAAAACCACATATATGCACACACATGCCACAAAAACTTATCTTCTCAGGTATTTTCAGTATTTTCATAGAGAGATGTCAGGGCCAAGCACACAGCCAGTCATACACTGGTCTTCACCTTGGAGATTAATATTAAAAATCTCTGTAACTAACCACTTTAATCCTTAAACTGCCTGTAAACTAATTAAGGCTTTGCTGTTTCCTAAACAGTAAAACAGACGTAGGACCATCATTTAGTAATGGAGATTTACATATTGAAAAAAAAAATTCCCAGCTTGGTAAAGAACAACAGCATTTCACCTATAAGGAGAGTCACTTAAATCTGGTAAATCCCTGTTGTGACATTCTTGTTTTTAGACTCCACACAATCGTCTTTATATAAGTCCCCATCTGCCTTAATCCACAAACTTCTTGATTTTTCTAAAATCCTGCTTCATATGGAGACTTAAAGAAGAAATTTGCGATTCAAAGACTGAAAATCAATATTGAAGAAATCACAGAACATTTGGAATAATATGTTTAAAGTATTCCATGTCAGAAGCAACTTTGGATAATTCTTTATTGATAATCTGTTTTAAGTGGTCATCCAGTCAGGTAAAATAAAGTGTTAATTTTGAATGCTCATAGAAGAACTGAACAGCTACCACTGGGAAAAAAAAAACAAACCTTTCTGAAAACAGAAGAGAGCTTGGAAATGTTTCAGAACTCCCTTTATCCACCATGCCAAGGCTGACCACAACCTATCAAAAGGACAATGACCACTCTGAAACATTCTCAGTGTAGGGTACAAAAGCACAATCCTTGCACAGTCCGACTGCAGCTCCTTCTGATCTAAAAAGCCAACATTTCGAGAAGGAATACAACCTTCCATCTTCAAACATATATAGTATTGCAAAAAGCTCTAAAACCTTGCTATAAAAGGCCACTTTGGGACAACTTACTATTATTAACCTTCTTATTGCTAATATTCAGGCCATTTAGGCATCACCAATTATATGCATATCTGACAGCAGCTATTATTTTAGATCTGGCAACATGACACTGGTCAGCACACAGGATTAAAGTGGCTTTAGTGGCACTGTTCCTGCTGTTGTAAACCGAGGTTCAAAAAGAAGAAAAAGATTGATTTTCCTTTCTGCACAATTCAACAGCTGCATTTCAGACACTGCTGTATCATTTGAGACAAATGGTAGAAGCCCAAGTTAACACATTAAAAAAACTTGTCTTCCAAGAGAAGGCAGAAGAGAATCTGAATTTCTAACTTGCAAAAAGCGTGTCCTATTAATCCTAATATTCATACATCACAGTAGACAAATGCTAAAAATTACATTGATGCAAATGCTTCCAGGATGCAGATAAACAAGAACTTGATGAACTTTCTTCATACAATGTTGGAAGGAAAATCTTAAAAAAGACAAACAGAGGGACAGAGGACAGTTTCCACCCCTAGTAACACACCCTTTGGCTGGAAGCATGTACTCGCAACTGGTTGCTTCCACCTTGGTCATACAAGCCTTCTAACCCTTTCAAATACAGGAGTTTTGCTGTATCTGAGGATAAGTTTAATAGCTCATTCAAAATTTCAACACATAGAGTATATTAAAACATTTTTTGTCATTAATATGTGCTAATATGATCACAAAAAAACCTGAACTGCATTTTCTATCCTAAGTTTCTATTAAGCCCAGTTCAAGTTCAATCCAGTATCAGTTCAAATATCTTCAAACACACTAAGCGTAAGTTGCAATATGTCTTAGGCTATAGAAAAAACCTGTATTTTACAACTCTTCTTTTACTAAAAAGGTACCTAGCAATTAGAGAAAAAGGACATCTATAGCTTTCTAAGACAGTAAAATGTACAATGAAAAAACAAAGTCTTAGAGGAACCAGAGCTCATCTCAGATCTCATCACCTTCTGTTTCTACTAGTGGAGCACATTTTTTAAGACACACATATTTAAATAGCTATTTGGCAACTATGAAACTAATAAAGCCTGGCTTCCTATGAGTTTACATTCCTTTGCCCTTAAAAAGCCTCATTCACCAGAGCAGATGCAAACCTTGAAGTGCGATGTAACACGTCTACTACGCAAGAAACAAGAAATGCTGGATCTCACCTGGACATACAGATGTCTGTGAGATTCCCTGTACCACACACGACACTTGGTCACTTGCCTGATGTCAAAATGAATATCTAATGTCTGAAATCTCTCACAAGCTCAATTTGAGATGATTGCATATAGGACAGAACAGTTACGGACCATTAAAAAGGTCAACAAATTGAGAATTCTAGAGGGTGTACAAAGTAATTCTTCAAGAAGTACAGAAGCTGCAAAGGTTTATAAAAATTCCAAAGAAGAAGGGTAGATGTGTTCAGTAACAGTATTCAAAAAAAAATAATAAAGAACTAACATCTGAGATGTAATCATTAACAGTTTGATTTCCTGGGGAGGTGCAGGTAGTGAAAGAACATCTTCCAGTTGGGAGGTGAAGAAAGTCAGCAGCTGCATGGTCAAAAGATGGACAACAGAGGTTGCTGCTGGGGACACTGACTGTAAAGGAGTAAGAAACATTAGAAAGACAGTAACCCAGACAGGCTGGGTAAGAAAAACATGATATAGATTACATGGAAAAATATTAATATACAGTATATCAGTATTATCCTGAACAGTCTCCCCGTGATTTTCCAGATAGTAGATGCAGCTTTAAAGAACAGAAAGATCTGAGCCTACCCCTTCTCACATACTTGTCCACATGCAGAGATAACAAGATTTCACTTCGTTTACAGGTAAGTTTTCTTTCTAACTGGAGTATCATTCTTACTCAATCACAGTTTTCTATATCACATTGCATTTCTTTCTGATATCACTGTGCACCTCCCAGCAATTTAAATATACAATGTTTAGGATATAAACTTAAAAACACAATGGTATAAGGTTAACAAAAAATGTTTCTATTTTCTTTTAAATATTCTATGCCACTTCAGGACTTAGAGAGAAACAGTACATTTAGTGTCTGGAATGGCATTTTCTTACACCAGGAGGATATTAACCTTTAATCCTTGAAATCATTAAAGAAATGTTTGTAGAAATATTTTTAGCCTCTTTATCTGGTCAAAGTACTGGAAGTTAAGTCGTGTCTGTACAAACCAATCATTTCACCAGCAGTTTTATATTTCTTTAAAGCCTCATATAAAAAGCACCTGCTTAAAGTGAGTAATGGAGTTTTATATTCATTGCACTTAGGAACAGCGTATGTAACCTATTCCGTTTTCCTCCCTTGTGGAATATATTTCAGCTTATATTGCACAGCACATTACCGATGTGTATAAAGACTCTCTGATCAGTAATTTGGACTGCAGACAGCAACCTGCATGAGTATACTTTTTTCCCCTCCTTAAATACAGTATCCACTTGATTCACCAACACAAATTAAAACCATTCTTTAAAGATGATGATCTCATCTTCACAGTGAACACATGAAGCCCATACATGCTAACACCATAACCATGTCAGGGTACAATCTACAGCATGTACCCTGCGCATCCAACAAACAATACACATGCTGTCAGCATTATTAAAAAAGAGAAGTTCAGATATAATTTTGCCTGGCCTAAGAATAGAAAATCTCCATTAGCATGATCAGTTTCTGAGAGATTAAAAACCTCACTGTCTATTGAGTTAAAAAAAAAAAAAAAAAAAAAAAAAAAAAAAAAAAAAAAAACA
>WHYT01017916.1:179034-197787 GCA_009806455.1 Tetrax tetrax | reverse complement strand
AAAAAAAAAAGAGAAAAGACCAGATTGTCAAACATTAAATCAAGAGGAAGAGAAGATGGAAGTTTAAGGCAACTTAAGACAAGCCTGTACAGAGTAAAGAAAAACAAAAGACAAGACAGCAAAGATAAAGAAACTGAATACAAAGTCCCTCTATACAATCAGAAAGAAAGAAGAACAGAACTAATAGGCACAGTAATAGAGATTTGAATAAAACTGTGTAAACAATGTTTGAAAATGTCCTTCATTTTTTTCAGAACAAGCCCAACCATCTAAAACAGTGCTGGTAATGTAAATCAACAAACATACATAGTGTGTGTGCAAGAGACATTGCGACAGATCACTTTGTCCTATAACACGATCCAGAAGGACTATCTTCAGTATCAAATAACCAAGACAGCCACCTATCCTAGTGGTGAGCTACACAAGAGAATAAAAAGTAAAATACTTATCACATGCTGAATAGAATAGTTCCCTATTAAAAGCCACATTGTCAAAAGCCATTACTAACTTTCCTAGAATTTCATTGGGCCTTAAGGAAATGCCCATTAAGAAAGGAATGAGGGAGAGAAGTTCCTTCTACTGCATAATTTGAGTTTGCACAAAAAATTCTTTTACAACAAATACTTGTTATGTCTCATTTTAAACTAACATCTGAATTTTCAGTTCAGATAAAAGAAAAATATTTCCTTCAGATAAAAACTTTGCATTCAAAACATCATCAAAGAACATAAGAGTTAAACCAAAGGTTCACCTAGCCAGTATCCCACCTGGAACCAACGCTAGATTCCTAAGGAACAGCACCAGAACAGAGAAAGTCCGAATGACATTTCCTAGACAATCCTCCAACTATTAAAAACTCATGACTACTTTTGATTGGCATCCTTTAGAACCTGGTATCTACTGGGCTTGTCTGATGACACCTAACTCATACTGAAGAAAGTAGTTACTCCTTGAGTCACAATATTTTTTGAAGCTTCTATGTTTCTCTTGGAAGGCTGGTCTAAATCTAACCATTCTCACTCTTGGAAATGTGTCCTTTGTTTTTAATAAACCAATTTCCATGGGTTTAACTGGAGAGTTTTATCAAAGAAAAGGTAAAAAAGATGAAGGAATCCTTTGCTACCCAATTAAAAGTACACAAGTGGCACAAACAGGTCATTTTTGAAACTTCAAAGATGCATTCTTTACTTGTTTCAACTGAAGGACTCTTTCTCCAGTTCACATATGAGCTTTACAGATCTCCTCTGTGTCCTTTTCTAGTTTTCAATTTTCAAGCTACAAAAAATTGGACATAAGCATTACCTTATCAACATCACATATAAAATGTATGCTTACATACTCAAACTTTTACTTATTATTCTATTAACACACGATCTAAAATTCTCACTAGTTCCTATTGACATAGCACGACACAGAAAGTCCCTGTGAGTTGCAGGCTGCTACGATTCTTGCACATTTTCAGCACCCATGCTTTCAAAAATGAGATTTTCTTTGTAAAAAATTGGTCTACATTTTTTGTTCAAATGTACATAATCCTGGATTTTACTTCAGTGGATCCCCATAACCATGTAATTTACATCATACTGTGCAACTGCCCTATTACTATCATTTGAGATACTTCTTAACTCATATATTTTGCAAAGCAAAATGGTAAGGCTTTTTCCAACAGTTCTGTGAAAAGGAATATTTCATCTTTGAAATTATAAAATATTCCAGAATAATAAAATAGAAAAGTTTATTTAGTGTGTTTTTAAGTAAAATATTCATAATATTATACAAATGCCACTAAACCAAACAGATGCATAAGCAGTCTTGATTCAGGTAAACGCCATATTAGCAGGAACAATCATAAAAAATGCGTAAGGAGTAAGAAGCCTATTTAATGAAAAAACATAGAAATGTTTCCATATGTTTTATGAAGTATTCTTTACCCTTTAAATGAGCACATTCAGATTTAGTTGCTGGCTTTGTTTCAGAGAAACCCCATCTGTACACTACATCGCTTACAGGCACATCTCAGTCATGCAATAGCTATGTCACAGCTCATATATCAAATAAAAATCACATTCAAGGCCACACAACCTTATATACCAAAAGTCTTCCATTCTATTTAAAGTAATCCTAAGAGAGCTCTTATTGCACCTCACTGCTGATGTCACATGACTTTTGTTGGGAAACAGAGTCCTACAACTGAAATATCAAACAGTTCTTAACACAGATGAGAACGATCTAAAGACAGTTCTATTGTACTTAAATATTCTGGAAGTCCTTTTATTTAACAAAGAAACAGGTGTGGAACTAAACGTATAAAAATACTAGCACTGCACAACATTAGGTTGTACTGTGAAAAGCAGGATGAAATACAGGCAACTCACAGTAGGCTTGAGGAACTCATCTGACACATTTAGATTCCAAGGCTAATAAAGTTGATTGCCCACATCAAGGACAGAAAGTGAAGTTGTTATTTTACCTTCCCAACACCAAAGGTTTCGATGCCAGAACAATCTCATTTCAAACTCAACAGCAAGGATAACTGGTAAGTGAAAAGGCTTCTGCCCACATTACATGGCAGTCCGTAAACTCATAAATTCTTGCAGCAAGGAAAGAGTATGAACAGTCATGTTACAAGTCTTACAAATCATACAAACCCAAGCCATTGCCTCCACAGAACACTTTGAGCAAGCAGAATGCTGCTGAAACATTTCTCTATCTACTTTTTCCCCCCTTATTATCAGGAAGTTTCCTTTGCCAAAGAGAAAAATGTGCAAAACAAAAAATATCTCTCTTTATATAGATATATATATATAGCTATATATTTAGCTGTAGTCAGCTAAATACAGATGCTTCACAATGAAAACTTCTTCAAATAAAAGGGAGATTAATTCTTGCTAATATCTAGAATTGCAATATCTCTCTGAATTACTGGAAATACATATAAAGATAAGTATTCAATAGATGTTGCTTGATAACTTCCTAAGAAAGTAGAGAATGTTTCCCATATCTTATGAAATAGCTGAGTCGCTATAAAACATAATGTTTGTTGCGTTGTTGTTTGATTTTTTTTTTTTTTTTTTTTTTTTTTTTTTTTTTTTTTTTAAGATTACACTGACAAATGACATGGCAATCACCGGGAAATTGTATTACACTTATTTAACTTCAAACAGTCAGTTTCATGGGATTTATCCTAACACCATTTAATAACTTGTATTTAAATCAATCAGTAAATCAAAAGAAATATGAGCCAATTTCTCTAACAGGTCACAGCCAACAAGCTTACGATTTCTAAGCCTGGATTCTCATAATACTGATGAAATATTTCAGTTTTCAAATCACCACTCACTACAGATAAATCTATTAGGTTTATATGCAACAGAAAGAACAGAACCTCATATAAAGAAAATACATACACACAAAGATACAAATTAAACATAAGCCAATAGCAAAATTTACAACTTCAGCTACCACCAAAAGCTAACAAGGGTCAACTCCATTAGACACAGCCTTACCAAGAGGACAGCTCAGAAATCAGCTGGCTCCAGTTAGTGATCTGGGGGAAATAACATTTCAAACAGAAAATAATTTGTGAAGCATCAAGTAACATAGAATGAAAAGGAAAAGAAGGAAGCCTTGTGATCATCCAGACTCAATTGTTTTAAAATACAGGCCACAGGATTCCCCTCCTGTATATAAAAAGCAGCATGAACCTATAAAGAAAATCCCTACAGTCTTAGTAAGTTGTTGCACTCATTAACTATTGTCAACATTTTTTAAAAGCATCTTTTAACTGGATTTCATTTTGGCTACCGGAACTTGTTACACCTCAGTTTGCCAGACAGAAAAGTTTCATTTTGAATACATGATGCAATTGCCTCAAATACCAGTAAATTTGCCTCTTACAAAGCAACACTTCCAGGCTTGCAAGGGATTTTTGTTTAAAGTTTCATCTCCCACTCTGAAGTCCACATAAGCCTTAAAATGATCAGTGTCTTTTCGAATGCCAAACTAATGACTTGAATGGCATCTGGAAGTCAAGCTGTTCTTCGAGGCTTCTGGGAGGACAATATAGAGCTAATCTGATCCAAGACAACCATGGAGCCATTTCTCAGGATTATGCTCTTTCTGTCTATATGTTTAAAATCAGTGAAAGCTAAAAGAAAAAAAGGCCAAAGAATGAAAAGAGATTCCCCACTTAGCCAAAAGGGTATATATTTATTCAATATAGGTAAAAGAAAAAGTGAATTACAGAAATCATAAATATTTTAACTTTTTTGTTTAAATAATAACTCAATGGCTTACAAAAAGAAGCAAGCATCCTGACACTACGGCCAGCAAGTTTCTGAGCTCCACCTGGTAAGCTGTGTCCAAACAGAGAAGCACCCATAAGGGTACTTTGCTCTGAACTGTGATTTTAAGCGCAACTTCACTAAGAAGTGGTTTTCTAATTGACTACAACAAAAAAGCTCTGTACTACCTCAATGAAATAGAACATGACTCCTAAGTATAGAAAAAAAAATAGAAGTGGGTTTTACAGCAATGAAAGGCCTATGTTTCCAGCATCTCATAATCTAATGGGTGACAGTGAGATCACAGACAAAGCTCCTCGGCAGCTGCCCTGGAAGAGTGAGTCACACTCCCCTGCGGGGGCTGGGTGTCAGCACTGGATCCCCCTTTGCCACCCCTTCCCCAGGCAGCAGCAGCCCTGAAGTGAAAATCTCCTCTTTGCACCATCAGGTCTTTTCAATATCCTGCCACCTCAAAAAATTTCTTTTTTTGAGCCATTCTTTGTAAAGTTTTCCAATTCACTTCTGCAGTATTTCTGTGATTTATCAGAAGCTTATACTTTCACAAATGAAGTGTGCACTGGAACTCCAAAGAAATAATACTCAGGTATATACTGAGGCTGGCATACTAAAGCTCCAAGTTTCCCAGTTCTTTGTGGTAGAAACTTTTAAAGTACTATAGATGCATAGGAAATAAGCATGTTATTGGAATATGTTCAACTATATTGAAACAATTGAGAGTAAAATACTGAAAGAACAGACTGCAAAGGAGATTAAGGAATGTGATACAAACACAGAGAAATTATTACTCTACAAACAGATAAATCTTATTGCACTACAGCAAACAAGAATTTCAAGGGAAAATTAAGGAAAACAGCACAAAAAAAACCCCCAACTTAATGTACAGATACTTGTGCTTTTTTGAAAGCCTAAGAACAAAGCCACCTGGTGCAATAAAACATAGTCTTCTGTTCATCCTGTAAGCATTTGTACAGTTAGATGGGTTCCAGAAAAGACTGGGCAATATTATAGAAATCTAAATTACAATATTCATAACTCAGACCAGCTTCAGATTGTAATAGGGAGGGAAATACACAAATTTAGTTCTCTAGAAAATCACCCATTTTATTTGTACATATGCTTCAAGGTATTCTGTTATAAAGTCTGCAGCTTCTTCTTCTGCAGCCCAGTTTTCTCATCAAATGCTACCATAGCAAATACAGCATCTGACTGCATGTTTGATAGATGAATAGTAGAAAAAAAACCAAAAATCTGTGAATGCCCTGAACCGTATTTCATTATTCGATCTCATAACCATACATGTGGACTTTTTAGTGCTTACCGCAATACTCTAAAAACTGATCACCAGCTCTTTCTGTTGATCATTTCCCCCTCCAGTTTATAAGTTAGAACAGCTCTTTACTGACATCATTAGAAATAAATTCCCCTAAAGGTTTACATTCAAACTTGGACAAATCATTCAAATGAAAGCAGCAAAAGAATTGGGAGGGCATGAGGTTGGAAGACTGGGATCATTACAATCGTTTGGTCCAGTACTATCCTTTTTTTCAGCTACTTGTCTCGGTTTGGGTTTTTTTTTCCTGTAGTCAGGAAATATTCTGTACATACAAAGAGAGTTTTTCAAGCCTTTGTGCAAATGTACAGAAGGCAAATTTTATTAATTAAAAAAGTAGTTGCTCTTATGGCTGAATATGGTAGAGGTACTACCTCAGTGATAAGCACAAATCTGGTGGCAAGCTGTGTTTCATTGGTAACATATGGGATACTGCAACATAGGAATAGACAGCAGCATAAAAGTGATCCCACAGGGAAAGTAGCCTGGACATGAAGTACACATCAAAGCAAGTTTTTTATAAAAAGCTCTCTTGAAAGACAGAAGATCAAGTGCTTAGCACTTTGGTGATCACAACCACCTCATCTAAGCCCAGGGAGGAATACAGAGTTAACTGCTGAAACCAGGAGCTACGAGAGCTATAGCAAGACGCTATATATGAGCTTTCAAAAGAACTACAAATGCTGTTATGTCAGTGCCTCACAGCTTTGCTTTAAAACTTATAGTCAGTCTAAAAAGAGCAGGCATAAATACGTACAGACTCCTAATGTCTCTGAATTGATCTGGTTTGTTGGCATAAAGAGTATATTTTTAGACGCAATTTCCTAAGACCATGCCCAAAATAGCACAGTTCACCCTTCTGAACTGGACATTATCTTCATTATAATACAATTTCATGGCATTTGAAAAGCTGTTGAATACACACAGAAACTATGTTCTTTAGAGGCTAAGTAGGACTCTCAAAGAATCTGCAAAAAGATTAAGTATAATAGATATCTAACAGGTGTTTTACATTGTGTACCCTACAATTCTAAACTTGCCAGTCAGACATTTACTGCCAAGAGTGTACCAAGCACACGGTCATAACAACTTACAACAGCAAATATTCACTGTCAAGCACTCAAAAACTTGCATTTAAATCTTGGGAAGCATTAAAGACAGTAAAACTGTTTTGGTTTTTTGTTTTTTTAAAAAAAAAATTTAAGAAAAAAAAGAGGAAAAAAAAATCCTCTCTGTTCTTGATTCCTTAGTTTGTAACAGATCATAAGAAAAAACCCCTTTGCTTTGGTACAAAAGGAAGAGGAGACTGCTCCCTTCTGGCAGGCAAGGCTGCCACTCATCTCCATTCTTCTGGGTAAAAATGGACTCACCTATGATAGCTAATCACAACAGACTCATGTGATGTCCAAAGTGTCTCTGAAAGACATCTATTTTATTCTAAATCAAGTCATCCTTTGAAGGGATGTTTAAAATCAACTCCCTTTCAGGGAGTTGTAGAGAGCAACGAGGTCTCCTCCCAGCCTCCTCTTCTCCAGACTAAACAATCCCAGTTCTCTCAGCCACTCCTCATAAGACTTGTTCTCCAGACCCCTCACCAGCTTCGTTGCCCTTCTCTGGACACGCTCCAGCAACTCAACATCCTTCTTGTACTGAGGGGCCCAAAACTGCACACAGTATTCAAGGTGCAGCTTCATCAGTGCTGTGTACAGGGGCACAATCCTTTCCCTACTCCTCCTTGCCACACAGAGATAGCACAGAAGGGATTTTTTTAGGAAAGATTTTCTTTGAGAAGAGAGCAGAAAGCTAAGAAAAACATTCCAAAAGATAGATTAAAATGGAAATCTCAAGGATCCCTTGACTTCCTAAAGTAGTAAGTTATAACAGCTGCTTAAGTCAACACAGAAACTCTTATTGGTCAGCTTGTAGTAAAGGATGTGACTAATTTATTACTTTTCTTTAGAAACTTTTCTCCAATAATTCCTATTACTAAAATATCTAGTTTAAGAGGACTTGGCTACATCATAAATCTGAGACTACACATAGGAGAATGAAAAACCCTAACTAATACAAGAATAAAGTAGCCGGCATAACAAAATTCTTGTATCCAGCTGAGGCATATCACACAAGCCAGATAAAAACAAGAGATCTAGCGTAAGAAGGGAACTCAAAACCTCTGCAGAGGCGCAAGGATGTATCACTAGCTTCCATAATGTCAGGATTCTTGCATTTTCCTCTGCATCGTCTAGTATTCACGTCTCAGAAAGCAGACAGAGCCAGACTACAATATACTCCTGCTAAGGTGACAAGTCATATAAAGAAGAACTAAATGTAGATTCTTAACAAGATCAGATCCCTCAGAGCAATTATGCTTTTCTTCTTTCAACAGCAGGTTGAGAAAAAATGACATTAATGTCTTAAATTGGAAAGTTTGAAGAATTACTGGAATACTTGAAAAAAATCCTTTGCATCAGTCATTTCTACAACACTATCCCAAAGTTACATTTCTCCTTAATTTCTGTTTTTTCCCTACATAGTCATTCCCCATGCCTTGCAATAACTGAGGAAAAAAAAAATGGTTACAAAAATCCGCAGTTCAGAAAAATGCACCTTTAACAACAGAAACAAATTATCTTTTATGTGGTAGCTTCAAATGTTTACTCCTCTATAACTAACCAATCAGATCCTCTGTTGTTTATTAAAGAAAAGAAGAAAAAGAAGCAAATCAAACAGAGAAAGGAAAAAGATAGGAACAAAGTCCAATAAAAAAGAAGAAGAGTCAAATATCCCAGGATCTAACATAAAAACAATAAAATGAAGGAAAGATCATGAATGTGATGCAGCAACAAAGCCAGCGTGTAAAGACAGGAGAAATCAGCATAAGAAGGTGTAATACCTGGATTTATCATGTTGCCCTCAAAACAAAACAAAAAAAAAAGCAAGAAAAAAAAATGAGGGTAAAAAAGGAGAGGGAAAAAAAAAAAAAAAAGGAAAAGTAAAACACACATTTGGTCTGATCTGTATCCATACCAGCTTTATGATGTAATCGTAACAGAAAGAAGCTAAGCTCAGACTGAGGACTAAGCTTATTTAGATGATCTCCAACTAAAATAAAGGTGTTTCTGGAAATAGCTCTGATTACTTTCTCTGAATCGACAGCAGCCCTGGTTCCAAAGCATGTTTTGGAGAATGTTAAGCAGATGTAGGAGCTCTTATTTTGCATAAGATAAAGCTCCAAAAAAACAGGAGCTGTGATTATACACAGAACTCCACAGAATCCGAGCTTTTAATTAGCATATTGCGTAGTGTGATATGTATATTTATTCATGAAGAAAAAAGTCTACAACAACAATATTGCAAAGCAAGGAATACTTTCCTACAATACTACTACACTTCAAAGCGAGATCAAAGCAGTTACATCTGCTGTGCCATATTTAATTTTCCTATTACGCATCACATGAACAGAAGGGACATTCACTGGATACCGTTAAATAACACTGTAACAGAATACCTCCCTTTCTTCGTTTATTCTTCAGTAATTCCCCTACAAAAGCAAAATCAAAACTCTAAAATGTTAGTCAAAAAAATTTCTTGCTTACTGTAGTTTCCTGAGAATCTAACATCTCACTAACTTTGTCTGCCTTATTGTTACTACCTTTTCATATTACTGTGTATTCCTACCACTGGTAGAATTTTTCTCCAAAAGAACTGCCCACCGTTAGAGGTAGAAGACTAACCTAAGCAATTCACGGTCAAAGCACTGCTCTAATTGTGGGTTAGTATTTCCCAGTAAAAATACACTTTCTGCTGCAACCATTACCTTATCACATGTACCTTGCATTGATTTTATTCTATGGCTGTGAACTTGACTAGACACAGAGGAAAAACATTATTCTTCACTGCAAGGGTCACAGTAATCACTCCTCATATAGTCTGCATTTCAACGGCTTAACGGCTGTCCCGTAAGATATATTCCTGGGGAAGAATACCTTTTCCTTGAATATCCATGCAATTAGAAACTGGGAGTTGAATCTGTAATCTAATCTCTAGGTTTAAAATAATCACAACTTATCCAGTTTTTTTAAAAAAACTGATTTAATGTAATAATAAATCATGCAGGGCATCAGACCAGCCATAGCTATTGCAGTACGTAATACTCTGGTATCTTTCCATGGCAAGAATACCACTGGTATTTATCATCTTACGTTGCCACAAGAAACAAAATGCCGCCACAAAAGGAAAGTACTTTTCCATATCATTCAGTAGAGCTCATTTCATAAAAGTAATTTTAGAGCATACTAGTATTTTGTAAACTATTAGTATTGCAAGCACTGTTATAATAAGTTTTAAGCAGGAGTGTCGCACTTGGAATCTCTCACATTATTTTAACTTAGTGCAACTTATATTTGATCAAGACTACACACATTATGCAAACTCACTACTCATGATCAGCCTTCGACATTACATGTTTGGAAACAGGCTTCTACCATTTTTAATAGTTTAGAAGGTGCTTATTCTTAAGTCTATCTACTTCTGACTATACCTTGGGTTTTTTCCCTTACGTAAAGATGACTGCAACAGCAAATATATTTTTACTACAAGAAGTTATTCATAGAAACTTCTTCAATTCCGTACTTATTATTTTTTTCATTTCATTCACATTCCCTAATAACCTATTTAATTCAAAATTTCCTTGCTGATATTTCTTGACTCATCAAGATTAAAACCTCTAATTAGCCTGCTACTTTCCAAACTGAAAAATTTCTCATTCTGAATAACAAGGAAGAAGGTATGCTATAAAATGTTTCAGTTTCTTTTAAAGTGATCCAACTTGTTTCAGGATCACAAAGCACTGTTATTAACTTTAACTCAAAAACAGTAAAAAAAAAAAAATAAAATTGCATGCTGTTATTCAAATGAAACTACTATCCTGCACAGCATTACAAACTGAACAAACTTTCACTCAGACTGAATGAAATGAGTAAGAGATACAATACAATCTTTTCTCATTATCTTTTTTTCTTTTTACATGCATAAACCTGAGGACAGCGAGTTTTGTTCTTCAAGAAAAGATCTTCAGTGAGAGTGTAACAAGTGTAAGTAGCAATCTGTATGGGAAAACTTACCTGGAATATTTTCTTCCGGATCTACAGTAATTAGGAGAAGGGTTAAATATCTAATTTAGTCACCATCTTTGTGCTCTTTTTTAAATGCTTACAGTTCTTGGCATGTGGAGACAAAAGTGGGGAAGATCCCTACACATTTTTCAACCATATAGAAAGTTTAATACTTTTATTTCCCCAAGGAGAGAAAAAAATGGAAGACATGGATATATTATGAAGAGATGAATGGCACAGAAAGGGATTCTTATACCAAACTGGAACTGGATGCTGAAATTTAACAGCTGACATTATTTTAATGCATATACAGGGCATTCATCTGAACAGTACAGAATCATCAGGACAAAGATTGTGTGTATGAAAACATACCTCAGTTTTACAATCTAAGTTAAGGACTTGCTATTATTTGTTTACTAGGGGGAGTTATTTGTTTTATATTCATTCCAATATCATTTTGAAACAGCACTACATAACGTGATAGCACCAATTTAAGATTTTTAAACAGCAACTATGGAAGACCGAGAAATGAAACAGGCAGTTTTAGCAGCTCACGACAGCCTCCTTCACACTTTAGGATGGAAGGAGGTCCCATGAAACCATAAACAGAACAGTTTATACAATTAGTAGAGATAAATTATTCATTATTTGTTTGCATTTTATCACCTGTATGCATTTACACTTCCCTCTCAGAACATCTCACTATATAAACTGATCTAATATCCTACAAAGTAGGACTCTTTAATCTGAAGGAGAAAAGGAGAGATAGGGACTTCCGAAATTTCCAGAACTGTCAAACTACCACAGAGGGATGGTATGAGCTGGAAGTACTCAATGTCATCCACATATTAATCAGACAACAGTGTGACAGAATTTGTATGTAGCAATACCATCAAAACTCAAGTTAAATGTACTTGGCATGAGAATTAGAACAGGAAACATTGCAGAAGCACCACTGCTGAGTTTTAGCACTAGCTAGGACTCCTCAGTTATGATTTTGCTTTAATGTTTAAAAAGGTGAAAAACAGCATTTGACATACTGGCATCTTTCCAGTACACACGAGAAGGCTGTGATGAAGCAGCTAGGCTCTTCACAGCAGTGCACAGGGCAGGATGAAAGACAATGGTCATATATTGAAACAAGAAAGGTTCTGCCGAGAGAGGAAGAAAAGTTTTCTCGCCATGAGAACATGTCAAGCAGTGGTACAGGTTGCACAGAGAGGTAGGGTGCTCTTCTCAGAGAATTTCAAGGCCTGACTGGATAAAGCCCTAAGGAATTTGGTCTGATCTCATAACTGACTGTGATTGTAGCAGAAGATTGGACTAGAAACCTCCTGAAGTCCCTTCTAACTTGAATTTTCTGATGATCCTATTATTTTTCACCAGAGGCAAAGAAATAGTTTCCTTTTGCTTTCCTGGAAAGCACTGTTCAGCAAACGGTAGCATGAGTGGGGTCAATAGTTCTGTTACAGGGCCTCTGCATGCACCTTTTTCTTAAAATACAGGTACCACAAATCACCATAGCCTTCTCATTCACGCTTTATTCTTATATTAGCAACTACTGAAGGCTTCCCAGTTCACTCTAAACTTGACATCATCATCTCTGGCTCCTCCCTCAGAAAGACTCTTTGCTTCTGTTATCTCTGAAGCTCTCCTCTGTGTCTGCGCCAAGCTACTCTCAGAAACTTTCCAGTTCCTATATGCAGCAGATTCATTACTTATGTTCTTCACACTCTTTTTTGCCATAACACTGAATTCCAGTAGCTTAGTCTCAACATGCTCTATTGCTCTTCAAAAAGAAGCCACCACCTCAATCTCCCTGCAGAGTCTTTCACCTGACACAGTACATGGCAGCTAGAACAAGGCAAAACAGCAGTCTACCTCCCTGCTGTCCAAACACACCTTTCTTAATAGAACAAGAAATAACATAAAGCTAGCAGCTGAACAAACAAAACAGGTGCTTTCAGTCACAGCTTCCATTGCTATTTGTGCAAATAAACTACAGACTCTGGAGGAAGGGCACTATTTATAGCTCTGAGCTCAGGTGTCTTGTTTTGGATAGCCCACCAACATACTCAACCAGAGTTCGCTGTTAGTTTCAACGTACACACTTAACCAAGCTGCAATTCTGAAACACAATTCAGCTTAAGAAACTTATATATGTTTATGAGTGTATATATATTAATTTCATGTATATACGTATTCCTTCCACAGTCTACTGATTTTTTTAGCTTTTCTTTTTCTCCTTGACTGTGCTGTTGAAGCTATGTATACATTCACTTTCACCAGAATAGACACTTAAAAAGTGTCAAGCGCATTTTAAAGTACATTAGATACTTTAGAATGATGTTACAAATCTGAGTTAGGCTTGTATGAATGCTTTAAGCACGCCTATCACCATTCTTTCATCAGAATGCTGCATTTTTCAATTTCAAAGCTTGTTACTATACATTAGAGGGGAAAAAAATAAAAAGGCAATTACAATTACTGGTTTACAAGCATACTTCACATGTTAGTTCCTCATTTCAGACCACTACAGAATCATTGCTTCAGGCAGAGGTTTTATAAGAAGATACTCAACAAGCTAAACCCCGCTAATTACATATTAAAGCAACAAAATGTCCCATCTGTTCTCTGTTCAGTGTAAGTCAGTTAATGACTTAAGAATATCAGTGAAAATGCTACAATAAGAGGAAATAAAATATTATAAACAACTATATTAAGCTCAAATAATTAAAGATAAAAAAACAAATTGTGTTTAGGTTGCTTAACCACACTCTGTTTCCATCTGAAATTAGAGTTCATAACCTACCAGACTTCACAGAAAAGCACAATGTGTAAAAATAATGCTATTTACACATTGCATTCAGAAGACTACATGAAGTATGAGGACACATGTGGGTACAATCACCCATGCAAGACAGAAAACTCTTTATACTGTGCAAGTTTCTTACAGCTGTGTCCTGCCACTCCCAAGCAATTACTTGAGAGAATACACTCTTAAACTTTCTGTTTAAAATCAAAGAAAAATCAAAGTGTAAGTCATACTCCTCAAAAAGAACGCCAAAAGTGGACACATTATGTGGAACAAACAGAGATTAAATGCCAATATGTTGCAAGGAAGCAATTAGAGCTTAACAACCTGCATTACCACTAAGTTTGAAATGTTGGGCTTTTGTTGGGTTTTGTGTTTAGGGGTTTGGTGGCAGTGGAGCAGCTAAGAGGAAAAAAGAATTTTAAAAACAGAAGTATTAGAAAGGCAAGTCACTTATTTCAGTCTTTTTCCTAAGTGGTTAAAAGAACTATGCAGCAGCTCCACAACCCTTTTTTATATGTACACCTGGGAAGAATACTGAATCCTGTTACTTTCCTCAGCGTTACCCTGATGTGGTTTAGACCAGATGTTTAAATGTTACAGTATGTGCATTTTCTTCTCTTCTTCCAAGGCAAAAGCAAAATAAGAGGAATATTTGACTTCACTCCACAAGAGACCTATTTAATAGTTTGGCGGTTATGTAAGTAAAGGTAGCTTGGCTAAGTCAATGTTGACGACATACAGAACGACATGATCCTAATGAGTTGGAAAATATTGGCTCTCATGAGATTCAACCAGATGCTACTGCGCTGAGAAAGCTACTGTATTATTGAATTTCATTTTTATGAGGTAAAATTTATTATTCAGCCATTAAGGTATCCCACATGAAATCTTGCATAAAATAGTTTTACAGTTACTTTCTGGAAAGTAGATTTTATTTTAACTTTAAAACATCATTTACATGAGGGATTCGAATGCCTATTTGATCACCTTCAATAGAGAAATGTAAGGTCTGCAAGCAATTTTCCCAAAAATACCAGATTAATGGAACCGAACTGTCAACAAAATAATGAACTACCTGAATAGGACAAGGAAAAAGTGGTAGCAAGTTCCAGTTTTCCAGAGTAAACTAAAGCCATGTGTGACTGTGTATATGTTTTCTTGGCAGGACGAAATGGTTAGAAACTGAGTGCTTCAGGTACCTACTAACAAATAACGAAAAAATACACAGTAGAATTACTCCACAGGATTAATTATGCGTAACTTTTGAAAGATCATAACTGGTACTATTTTTCTAAAATTTTGGTATTTCGTACAATTATTTTTTGAAAAAAATATAATAATTGGAAAAGAATTTTATTAACATCAACACATCTAGTTGCAAAAATGTAGGAAGTATGATGCATTTCAGATTCACGTTTGTTTCCACATTTACAGTGGCTAAAATGAAAAATTAGGGATGTTTCAGAAGCATGTGTAAGCATACTAACGTATTATTTAACTGACATTTTACATACTGTTGTGCTTCTATACCAAAAGGATTATAAAATAAAACCAAAACACAAACATAAATTTCCAAAGAGCTATCTGTGGGTTGAAGAATGCTTTTGTTCTTTTTTTCCTATTTTAGATGTAATACATTATCAAAAGTTAATAAGGCCTTTTTCTTAACCCGTGAAAAAGAGCAAACAGTTGTTTGCAGTTGTTTTACTTATCCATTTCTTACTTTTCATTTTGTCACTTTGTATTCCCATCTACTCTGTTAAATTTTATGTTCTTTTTGTTCTTGCACAATTATTTTAGGCAGTATGACTCTTTCTTGTACTTTTTAATGGTAAAGCCTATTCATTCAAGTCGTAAGCTTCATTGTTTGTATTTAAATCAATTTTTTTTAACTGTCTCAGCTTCTCTGAACCCTAGAAATACTGACTGACATTTGAAAAGAACCTTTACCACGCAGGCATTTAAAACTACGATTTACAAAACTGCTGAAGTGTCACTGCAATGAAGGCAGTTAGCTGCTTTCAAAAATCCCAGTAAGCCATTATCTGTACCTTTAAATTCCAAATCAGTTATAATTAGAAATCTGCTCTTAGTAGAATTAAATAGTCTCAAGCTAAGGAAGGAATATTTAAACATACTGACAATAAATACCTAGTGTAAAAACCATGTATCGTTCTTGAAATAGTCATTTTACCAGTCCTATACAAGTTCTGAGCTCACTCAGCTACTCACAGTACTGCGCGCATCATTTTACTGATAATTTTAAGATAACAGACCTTACTAATATGCATGACAAAAACAAATTTTAAGTAGTACTGGCACTTCATTTTTAAATCCTGCCAGAAACCAGACACACACAACTTGCTTTTGAAACTTCAAAACTTATTTTTTCACACAGCTTGCCTTTGGACAAGTTAATCAAAAGAGAAACTCTGGGACTATCTGATAAAGACAGCAAACTATGAAATACCTCAGGAAAGTGTTTTTCTCCTAGTAGAAAAAAGGTTTCTGGAGAACAGAGGAAGGTAGGTGGAGAACATAAGAGTGTTAATCTTTAAAGAATTTTCCCTTCCTACTGTTCCATTATTCTCTTCCCAACAAGAATTTGTATAGGAAAAAGTTCGAGCCTAAATTAATTTTGAAGGAAGTTCTGGAGCAGAAATGTTTTTCTGCTCCACATGAAATCATAGGATAGAACCCCAGATAATAGCTATAAATTCTGTTCCTATATTTGTAGGCATACACAGTGCTGAGCTGCCTTTTTCAACTACATCCAGAGAAAGTCTTTTAGCAGTTCCCCAGCAGACAGGTTCCAAGAGACCTTCATACCTTGTGAGACTCCCTACACCACATCAGAGGGCCAACAGTCATGTGTTCTTCTCTGATGTTCTCTCCTTCTCCTGCAACGCATCTATCTCTTCTTATGTTCCATTAAATTGCATTTCTTAACTTTACTGGTTTTCTGCTTCAACTCTTTCTACCTGCTTCTCCTTGCTTTTTCTTCCCCTGCATCTCTCTTCCCTTTTTGTTAGCTGATCCTCTTTCTCTCTTTTTCCTCCCTTTCAATTTTTTTCTCCCCTCCCATCCCCAGCCCCAACTCATCTGTTCTTCTTTCCCTACAGCATCTCTGATCTGCACAAGCCCAGAGGAGCACAGGGAATGCAATGACAGGCAGGAATCCAAATCAAGGACTTCCAAGGAACATTCATCAGCTGGTTGGAGAAACTAAGTTGAATGTTAGTAAAATAATATCAGTGATCAACACATGTGCCTTTTTTACTGAAAAGTTCCTTATTGACTACTTTATCCTCATAGTTAACTCCAATTAAAAAAAAAAAAAAAAAAAAAAAAAAAAAAAAAGTGACATTTCAACTTCCCTGTGCAATTACAGTCAACATTTCTTCAGAAGCTTACACGCATAGATGCTACTGTTAAAGCACATGGAAGCTGACACTAAGTACAAGGATGATTTTCAACAAGGCATGACACTAAAATTTACACAAAAGTATTTCAACAAAAGGTAGCAGACATACAGAATTAATCAAGCCAAGAACTAGGGCAAAAGGGTAGACAGAAATAATTTCATAGCCTTGAACTCAAAGCTGCCTTCATCTAGTTAATGCGAAGTATAACTACAGAATAATAAAATTTACCAGGTCAAGTGTTAAGCCACGAACAAGAGAAGATCAAAACAAGTGTACTATACCGTTCATTTACTTAACTGTAAGTACTTCAAATGCATGCTCCAGATTTCTATTCTGCAGATATATTGTTAGCATGATTGTATCATAGTTCATTGAACAGAAGAACTGAGACATGTTAAATGATGGAACAGGTTAGTTTGGAACTGTGCAAACCCTAAGACTCTCTGAAATGACCAAATGACTCATTTCTCCAAGTTGTGAATTGTAAACCTGCTACCTTCAGAAGTACTAGTACTTGAAAAATAAAACCTCACAATCTCATCCTTAGGTGACCCACACAGCATCAAGGAATGAAGAGCATCGGTGACTTTTGAGAAAGAAGGAAAAACTAAGCACTTGAAACATTTATTCCAAGTGTTACACACCTGAAAATACAACAGTTTTTTGCACCATCAGATCAACACAGATTTGACTTTAAAAAACAACAGGACTGAAGAACGAAAATAGGAATGATAAAGACTTCCAGGGGTAGTCTAACCTACCATTCTGCTTCAAGAAACGTGGTGGGACCACTCCCACGACTGGAGTGCTGTGATGGAAGGCTACAAGCTCTTCAGAAGAGACAGACGAGAAAGGAAGGGTGGTGGTGTGGCCCTTTATATTAAAGACTATTTTTACATTGAAGAGCTTGGGGTTGGGAATGATACAGTTGAGTGTCTATGGATAAGGATCAGGGGAAAGGCCCGTAGGGGTGACATCGTGGTGGGGGTCTGTTATAGACCGCCTAATCAGGATGAAGAGAAGGACGAGGCATTCTATGAGCAACTTGAGCAAGTCGCGCGATCGCCAATACTCGTTCTCGTGGGAGACTTCAACTTCCCTGATATATGCTGGGAATATCATAAAGCGCAGAGGAAACAGTCCAAAAGGTTCCTAGAGGGTGTGAAAGATAGCTTCCTTATGCAGCTGGTACAAGAGCCTACCAGGGGTTGTGCCCTGATTGACCTACTCTTTACTAACAGAGAAGGACTGGTGGGAGACGTGAAGGTTGGGCACTGTCTTGGGCAGAGCGACCATGAAATTGTAGAATTCTCTATTCTTGGAGATGTCAGAAGGATGACTAGCAGAACGGCTATCCTGAACTTCAAGAAGGCGGACTTTGACTTGTTCAGGACGCTTGTTGTGAGGGTCCCTTGGGAGTCACTCCTTAAGGGTAAAGGGGTCCAGGAAGCCTGGACGCTCCTCAAGATGGAGATCTTAAAGGCACAAGAACAGGCTGTTCCTGAATGCCGTAAGGTGAGCCGTAGGTGAAGACGACCGGTGTGGATGAATCGGGAACTATTGTTGAGGCTCTGGAAGAAAAAGAGAGTCTATGTCCTCTGGAAGAAGGGACAGGCTACTTGGGGAGATTACAAATAAGTTTCTAAGGTATGCAGGGAGGAAGTTAGGAAGGCAAAAGCTCAGCATGAACTCAGATTGGCCACTGCAGTAAAAGAGAACAAGAAATCCTTTTACAAATATATCAGTGGTAAGAGAAGAAACA
>WHYT01017916.1:137746-177839 GCA_009806455.1 Tetrax tetrax | reverse complement strand
TAACCCCCCTGCAAGAAGCAGGGACATCCCTGACTAGATCAGATTGCTCAGAGCCTCATCCAGCCTGGCCTATTCGGCACTGGTGAGGCCGCACCTCGAGTATTGTGTTCAGTTTTGGGCCCCTCAGTACAAGAAAGACATTGAAGCCCTGGAACGTGTCCAGAGAAGGGCAACAAAGCTGGTGAGGGGTCTGGAGCACAAGTCTTATGAGGAGCAGCTGAGAGAGTTGGGATTGTTTAGTCTGGAGAAGAGAAGGCTCAGGGGAGATCTCATTGCACTTTGTAGCTTCCTGAAGGCAGGCTGTGATGAGCAGGGGTTTGGCCTCTTCTCCCAGGCAACAAGCAGGGCCCGAGTAAATGGCCACAAGTTGTACCAGAGGAGGTTTAGGTAGGACGTGAGGAAAAACTTTTTCTCTCAAAGAGTGGTCAGGCACTGGAATGGCCTGCCCAGGGAGGTGGTGGAGTCGCCATCCCTGGCAGTGTTCAAGAGGCGGCTTGATGAGGAGCTACAAGATATGGTTTAGTAGCTCTGGCAGCAATGGTAGTGGGAAGACGGTTGGACTAGATGATCTTATAGGTCCCATCCAACCATGTGATTCTATGATTCTATGATTTACCACATCTGAATCATTCTCCTAACACATTATCCAAGACTGGTAATGATGGAGATTGCAAAAGATTTCAATTATTCTTGTTATGTGTTTATTCACAGCAAATGAACAATAATGGGTCTAAATAACAGTGGGTCTAAATTATTCCAGCCTGCATAGAAATATAAAAATACATTCTCTTCTTCTGAATGACCTTGAAGACCGTGGTCTCCTCTGCAACCTGGTCAAAATCCTTAATTTACTCCCAGAATTCATGGGTGTTTTGCAAAAGGATGACAGGTAACCATTTTCATTATTTATATCATCATCATGAAGACTTGCGTATCTTCAGCAGTTTCACAACAGTGAAGTAACATTTATTTATGAAACTGGATTAAAAACACCTGCAGTCTTTTAAAAAAATTCCATGCATGTCACTGATTAATAAAGCCCTTAATAATCCAGTATTTTTTATTTCCTCCAACAGCTTCACCTCTGAATGATCTTAAGTTACAACACTGCACTATATAAGGCAGCGAGGGTGGATGTTTCAGATGAGGGAAGCATGGAAAAATTATCCTGTATGGGAAAATTAAATGCATCCAGAAATTGGTGCCAAGGAGTGAAGCTTGGTGGCTTAGCTTACATCCTGGATTTTAAGCATAAGCTATAAATGCCCATATACACACAAAAAACATTCTGTCTGTTAACTACTATAAGTAAAAACCTGGATTTAAAGGATATAGTTGTATGCACAGTCACTAGCAGTGCTCTGTGCCATAATAAATACTTAACCAAAAGCATCACATATTTACCTGACGTTTGGAAAACCTCATTCAGTAAAGCTTCATTTACCGCCACCGAACTGACATTTCCAACAGGATGACACCAGCTCTGATAAATAGTTTGAAGCAGAAGGGTTTGAGCTCTAGTTGCTTGAACTGTCAAATTAGGAAGCTCAAATATGCATTCTGTTAGTGGGACATGAGGTCGCTTGGTCCTGTTTACAATATTGAGAGGAGAGGGGAGAAAAAAAAAAAAAAAAAAAAAAAAAAGTCATTACTCTGGTGCATAAAAATAACAATTTAAAAACCTAAGTCACAGAATACCAGACTATAAGCAATTAGTGTGTAAGATCGGAGCTGTGCGCTCATTAAATTTCTTCTTGTAAGAGCTGATTCTACTTATACTGAAATTCACCCTAAGAAGGACTTCTGTTACATGATTTAACTTTACATCTCCCTCTAAAACATTAGAGGAAAAATCATATATTTTTATCTTATTATCTCTTGGTTTTAAAATACTTGATAAAAGCAATTCCAAGTGCTCCCACCAAACTAAGAGTTACTCATAGAACTGTGCAGTTAAAAACATGGAAGAAATTTGGTCAAAAATTGGATTTTCTGAAAAGTTTTTATTTAAAAGCTTACAGAGAATCACTAAATGAGGTACACCCAGGAATCCAAAAACACATACTGACAATATCCATACAAGAAAATATAGAGCTCCACATTCCATATTTCTCCTCATATTTCATATTGGGCTAACATAAAGCTCTTTAAATTATTTTAATATTTTTTAATGTGTTTTAGCTTATAACTGGAGAGGAGGAACAGGCGAAACAGGCATTGGGAGGGTAGTGCAAGGTAAAAGACATTCTGTTCAGAAATAAATTTGTGTGACAATATGGTGAGACCCCACCTGGAGTACTGTGTCCAGTTCTGGGCCCCCCAACATCAGAAGGACATGGACCAGTTGGAGAGGGTCCAGAGGAGGGCCACAAAGATGATCAGAGGGCTGGAGCACCTCTCCTATGAGGACAGGCTGAGAGAGATGGGGCTGTTCAGCCTGGAGAAGAGGAGGCTCCGGGGAGACCTGATAGCGGTCTTCCAGTACCTCAAGGGGGCCTACAGAAAAGATGGGGAGAGGCTGTTCAGAAGGGCCTGTTGTGATAGGATGAGCGGTAATGGTTTTAAAATAAAGGGAGGTAGATTTAGATTGGATATTAGGAAAAGTTTTTTACAATGCGAGTTGTAGAGCACTGGCACAGGTTGCCCAGAGAGGTGGTGGAAGCCCCATCCCTGGAAACGTTCAAGGCCAGGCTGGATGGGGCTCTGAGCAACCTGATCTGGTTGGGGATGTCCCTGGTCCTTGCAGGGGGGTTGGACTAGATGACCTTTGAAGGTCCCTTCCAACTCTAGCCATTCTATGATTCTATCAACAAGAAGGCTCTACTACAACTATAGCAAAGTGAGTAAATTACCTTTTCTTCCTAATATATGCACTATTACCTGAAATTAAGCAACAGATTGATTTGCTACTTTTAACAAAAACTGTAAAGGTTCTTTAACACTCTCATTTTGGAGTCTTCCCCTGCAGAATATTTACAACATTATTATTCTTGCCCTAATCACCTCCTGCTCCATCAACAAAATGTATTTGTTGGGCTATTTAGCATTATCTTCTCTGGTGTCCTCAAAATACTGGTACACAGATTAGCTCATTCTCATTCTATAGAATCTCGTCCATTAGAAGATTTGAGAGATAAGCCTAATGCCACATGAAAATTAAGAGTATTAGGTTAATGTTCCATTGGGAAAGAGAACTTCAAATGAGGGAAAGCTGCTGAAGCCGCTCACACAAAACGTCATAGCCAAGGAAAAAAAAGCATCCTTTACCAAAACGTTTGAGCAACCGAAAATATAAAGACATTCCCTTGCAGGCACTGAATGGCTATTTAGATCAGCAAAATCAAAACCTTACAAGGAACTGTCAGAAACAGTCACAACACACTGCATCTCCTATCTGGCTCCACAAGATGCTGCTGGCAGCCACATGACCTAACATACGCAAGACCGTACTAGCAGTGGAGACTCTGCAGGAAGCTCCACGAATTCAGAAACAGGCCATTCCTGATGCTCAAACTCTAAAAGCTGTAGCAGGATGAAGTGACACAAAATTCTGCCAATAAGAAGTAGACTTCCTCGCACATTCTGCACCTGATTGGGAGAGTGGGCCTTCACAAAGAAAACTGTGAAGAAAAAAAAGCACATTGTCACTCTCAGACCAATGATCACTATCATCTAGACAAAGAAGCAGAATAGGAAAACACTCTGCTACTAACACTTTTGGCCCAAAACCTGCAGATAAGGTTTTGCATATGAAACATGGTTTGTAAACAAGCATTCTGAACATAAGACTACCATTAGACATGTATCAACTACCATGTTGGCATGGCGGTAACAGACAAAGGTAATGTCATCTCTTTGAATCTGGACCTGCACAAACAAGCATTCACCTTAAGTCTCAAACAGATCTCCCTCAATTCCTTGTCAATATCAGGAAACAGCTAACTGAACACCATTTTCTCTGGAACAAGAGGAATTAATCTCATCAAGTGTTAGATATCCAGAGTACAAACAAACGTCCATATCTAAGATGGCCACATAGACCCTTTTAAGGTGAAAGAAAAGAAAATAGCACTTATATACATAACAGAGATCCATTCATTCTAGATCTGAGGATTAAATGAACTGCTTTCTGCAGCTTGCTACTTCAGCCCACTGCCTATAAAGGGAGAAAAATGGATGTAAATACAGATGGAGGACGAACAACAAACAAAAGTAGATGTTGTAGCCTTCTGTAACAGTAATCAGTATTCTTTAGACTAAGGTTTTTGAGCCTCCAAGCTTAGAATCAGGATTACATCTCAACAGTGTTGAGAAGAAGGGACAGGAAACCAGCAACAAGAGCACCTCTGAGCTGCAACTCACTTGAAACTATTGACACAACTGTGCTGTCAGCTTCAAATGCCATTTGCAGAAGAAACACAGATGAAGGAAAAACATTTCATGATTATATGGGAGAACTCAGCCTTGTATCCGATAGTTGAAACTTCCTTCAGAATGGCGGGGGGTGGGGGGGGGGGGAAGCAGTCTACCGTTTGAATGAACTATCAGTCTTTAAAGTTTGGACCTACCATATTTTGGATTAGTATAGCCTCTGTTGTTAGGAAAATCAAAACTCATTAGAGGCCTTTTCAGAAGAGATCTTCTATTAGTGTTGGGTGGTTTTGTTTGTGTTTTATTATAGCAGAGTCTGACACAAAAGCAGTGAGTTAAAACAAGAAAAATTACATTTTTTCCTGCTAGGGGGAACTAAGCATCTCCTACCTGCCTTTTCTGCTGACAGCCATGTAAAGATCTTTCTAGAGTACATGAGCAGACCAGATGCCGATCTCACTGCCTGAGATCACTACTCAATCAACTGCAGCAGAGTGGGTCGCCAAAGGGGTAAGAAATATCTATACAAAACTCCTGAAGCTCTTCCCATCTCTCAGTTTGAAGTTTGAACACACCATACCCCTTCCCTGAAAATGTTTTTCTCCCTAAAAGTACAAATATCACGTGTGGCCATCTGAAAAGAGAATGTATCCAAACACATTTGAAATCTGTTCGTGCAAGAAAGGCATTCAAAAAAACATTTTTGTCTACACTTCAAAAAATAAGCTAGTTAGAAAATCAGAACTACTTTAAAGAGAGACAAAACAAAAGCTAAAAATAATACCAGTATTAAGTCAGGCAAATAGGGAAAGATGTTGCATGGTTAAAAAAAAAAAAAACAAAAAACCCAACAAAACTAAAGAAAAACACTTTGACTCAGATAAACAGTCGAAAAGAACTAACAGCCTGGAAAATATTCTGACAATTTCTACGACACAGCACACAGGAGAAGACACATGAAAATCATTCCCTCGTGAACACAATTAGATAAAATATCTCCCCCATTTCAGCTCCTCAGACACACAAACATTTATCCACATAAATGTACATATATCCGTACAGTCACTAGAGGAAAAGCTCCAGGTTCCATGAAAAGCACAGGTAGAGACTGCAACACTGTGGCCTTTTCTAATGCTGCTCCCAAGTAAGAATTTGAACTTGCTTTCCTAGAATTTCCTAGAGTACAATTCCAAGCTCTGTAATTTATCAATTTAAGCAGAAAAGGTGCATAAGCAAAAGTTTATATAAGGTGATTCTGTATTTAGGAAAATCCATCCTTGTAAAACAAAATGCTATACATACAACAACAAAAATATATTAAAACTCAAGATTAAACAGACAGCACAAACCATTTAATTTTATGTAGAATTCAAGCCGGGAAACTAGACATGCATGTTCTCAAAGCTTTTGCAGGCATTACATGGAAAGAAACATAATGCAAGGTGATATTAATCAGAATGTTTCCTAGTATTCCTTTTTTCAAGCCATGTATTATGATCTTTTATTATTTATCTCTTTGCAGAAGTACGTTGTAACATTCTTCCTTTATGTTCTTTTTCCTTTCATTATCCTTTCAGGTAACTTACCTTTTCTACAGTTCCCTCTTATTTCTGAATATTATTTTGCAGGATTAAAACTAAGTATTTCAGAAAAAAAAAAGGGTCTGAATATTTCAAAACACGAGTTCCCTAATGTAAAACTGGAAAGGAAGAAAAAATAGAAAATCTTTTTCAGCAAAATTCAGGACAAACACAACTCCGCAATAATTCCATCTAAAATCAGACGTTCATGTACTTGTCAGGGGTGGGGGGCAGGGGTGATCTGTGAAGGGCTGTGACAATCACAGCATACCAAATGATAGCGGAAAGTCTGACTATTCATTTAATACATAATTACAGCTACTGTACTGAACTATGCTAAATTGGAAACTTAAAAGTTTCACATAAAATAGTCCCTTACAGGTAATAACTGCATATCATTTTTTTTAATAGTATGCAAATTATAAGCTTATTGTGCTTTAACAATCCCACAGAAATAAAATCTACTGGTCCTTTTCAGATAACTTTGGAGAAATGGGAAGCTGAAGAAAATAAACCCTTTTTTATAGGAAAAAAAAAAAATCAAGGCACGGGGAAGTACTGTACCATGTGTGCAGCAAATGTTGCTTAAAGGAAATTTTAACTAGACCTGGCTAGTGATGAAAGTACATTTATAATTCAGGATTTATTATAATAGTTTTGAAACACAAATAATGCATTTAAAAGAACTTAAAATACAAGTTTGCTACCAAACTGCACCTGTTAATACAGAAAATCCATCATTAATATGGTACTGAGCTACGTTTAACCAAGTTTTATGACCCAAGAGATATATTCAAGCAATAAATGAAAATACAAGTACAAATATTTTTTCGGTAAACCAAGTCAGATCTGTGTTTCTATACTGTATCATTAAATTTGTATTAAGTGACTGAAGGTGACTTCATATCAAAACTCATCACCATATTAAAATAGTTATGGTATATAGTTGGAGTCTAAACCCACTATTTAAAATGCACCTTAAAACTGTAACAACAATAGAAATAATTATTTCTCAAATCTTTACGCTCAAGAGTTAAGATGCAGTTCTGAACATATGTTCATTTAACTGAACAGGTTAAAAAACCTACCAATTCAAACACTCTTCTCTAGGGGAAAATAAATCCTAATGTAACTAACAGGATAGGCTACTCATTAAAGCTGAACTTGGACAAGTTCCAGAATAAATTTAAGGAAATATGAACAAGCAAGTCTTGCTGTGTAATGGCATGGAGTGAAAATGAATCTGTCCTAATTAAATGATTTTAAAATACACTTTGGTTGTACCCAGTTTGCTGACAAACTGTAATACAGACTTGCTGAAATATTTGGATAAATCTGGCGTACCATTAAAGAAAATAGTTTTCTTCACTGTTTTTGAATGAAAACATGAATTAGTCCTTATTATACACCATGCATAGGCACCAATAACACCAATCCATGTAAGTTCACAGGCCTGCTATGAAATATTTTCAGTTTGTAGACTTTAGGAATAGCAAGTCATTCTTTTAAAATCAACACCTCAGAGTGATTGAAAGAACATAGCGGTGAACAGCTGGCTCCAGAGGTTTATATAAAGTCCCCAAATGCAAAGCTGGAACCTGCAAAATGTTTCCAAAAATTTAATTTTTGTTTTTACTCATATCCTGTACAGTAAAATACGATTAGTTCATTTCTTCCAAAATAACAAAACTAGTAACCTGCTACCAGATCCCAGCAACCGTGCCTTAGAAGAATCTGAACGTAATTCAAATGCCTAAATAATTTCAGTCTGCATTTGAACACCTTTCCTCTTAGGCAAACAGAAAACGTATGCTGGTTTTATGCTTGATGTTAACAAAGGCTTCATCTACATACCTACAACAAATCTATATTTCTACTTAATCTGATTTTTCATAGCAACTTAAAGAAAATTACAAATTTGATCCTTTTTCTTAACATTTAAGCAACTATTATTGAGTATTGGAAACAAAGTCTAGTTACTTAATGACAAATATCAAAAGTCTGAAGGGAACACGCAGGGAGAAGAAGAAAGGCAAAGGAAGCTAACCATTACAGTCTTGGAAGTATTACTTTCTTAAATGCAAGACTGAAGTCACTACTACTCACAATAAAAACCAGTCATATCGCACTTCTGCATTACTAACATGATTTTTAGTCTTCAGATAGAAATACACAGTTATTTGTGCTAGGGGACGAAGTTAATTATGATCAAAAAATAATAATTAAATCCACTTTGGAACACTTCATTCCAAAAACATCTCCAAGTCTTCAAAACTTCTGCTCTTCTATAGGCTTCAGTAAAGGCTACCTGACATCTTATGTCTTCTCTTACACAGCTGAATTTTCACCAGCTGCAGCTGCCTTTGCCTCTTATTTGCAGGAAACACAGCTAATCATACAAATATATTACAAAGGAAAAAACAATGAACTTGAAGATTCATCAACTTTTTTCTTTTTTACAATGAATAAAAACAATTAACTTTTTCTTTCTGAATATTTGAGATACAGGATTAGAAGAGAACACTTCAAAACTGACTGCCTGTGGTTTTTTTAAGATCAGTTACAGAATTGAAATTATCAGTGATGAAAAATGTTTGTAAAGTGGTAATTCATATATGAACTTCAGGAAAAAAAAATAGATTTCCTTGCAACAATTACAAACCCAGGCAAAGTAGAATCTTCAATATGTCTTCGAAAATGAACAGAGAATATCCATTCTCAATTCTCCATACAGTATGTGTTTTTATGGAACAATAAAATTTAGCTTTACACAGTAAAGCAAAAATAAATGCATTATTACAAAACAAAAAATAATTACTAAAATCAAACAAATATCTAAAAGGAAGAAACCTTGCCAAAAAAAAAAAATCTCTCTGAAGCAAAGAATGCAAGACTCTGGACATACATGTTAGGAGCTCTAAATTTAGCTTCTTTTTAAAATAATTTAGTTTGTTTTGTTACATTGGGACATTAAAATTATGATATTAGACTAAGAATTATGATCATTAATGTGACTAATAATACTCGTTTGTGAAGCAACAAGGAAGTGAGAAGCAGTGACCTCAGTGGGACAGTTATCGTAACTTTACCTGCTGTGAGACACCAACAGAAAATGTGAAAGGCTGCAAGAAAAAACAAAGACCTGAATGTGAGGGTAGGAAAGTCTTAATTTCCCTCAGCTTGAATCCAGCTACAGTAAGCATCAGATGGGTCTTTCCACCCACTAGATTAAAAGTTTAAGAAGGCAAGTGGCAGTCTATCTTCACTTCCAATTAAGTCATTGCCTATGTGCCTCAAAATGCAACAGATTTGAACTAAAACTCTGCTGATACCAACAACGAATAACCAAGCAAGGAGCTGGGTTTTCAGTCTTCTTTTTGGACACATAACAAACTAAGGTGGCTACTGAAACTGTAATGCAGGAAGATGTTAAACCTACAGCTGCATTAGAGAAACATATTAGCGTGTTTAGAGAAAATTCACCTTACTGACTTTGGGAAAGCTCATCAATGGGACAGATGCTAGGGATCTGAAGTCAAAACAAATTGCAAGAGGAGGTTAGTCACTAGTTGTTATTTCTTCCTTGGAAAAAACCTCCTTTTCTAATCACTAGTTAACACTTGTCTCCAGAAAGAATCATTAAAGTTGTATAAGCAGTCTATAAAAGAATAGTTCTTTTCTATTCCAGTTCTCTGTTCTGAGAAAATTACAATACAATCCCTCAGTCTTCTTCATGTCCTTAATACATATGGTTAGTTTTACACCCACCAACAACCAACTGAATCTTGTGCATAAATTTGTATCTTTGAAGAACTGCATCTTCAGAGCTCCACAAGGTGCATGTGGGAAATCTGAAAACAAAGGATAAGAAGCTCTCCTCATGGAATGCGATTAATGCCAATTCAGGACATTTTTTCTTACTTACACTATGAACTATTCTTTCTTTACTTCTGCAAGAAGTCCTGTAACTTTTTTACTTGAAACTAGGAATCATATTGTCATTGACTGTGGATATTAGTTGGGAGAAGGGAATAGATACAACATTCAGCTGCATTACATCCAACAAGATCCAAATATAACCATGAGAAAAACTGGTACTCTTTACAGTGACCAAAGATCAAGATATTAAACAAAACAAAACAAAAAACCAGAAAGTCTAGAAAGAAGCAAGGACTTTCTATAGGAAAGCACTGGCTTGAAGGTAGTACAGAAGGAATCATATCAAAAGCAAAGCACTTTCACATCTACTATTTGAGTTGTGCCTTGTATCTTTTCAGAACTAGCTTCTACTCGGAAAACCAGCAATGAAACAATAAAAGCAATCATTATCATCTACCCACTGGGGCAGAGAGGAGAGGAAATCAGCTGGGACTTGGAGATGTAGTAACTGAACAACTGCAGGTGACCTGGACCATCAAAACCATCAGAGGTAACTGGGCAGAAGTTGCTAATGTCTATAAACCTCCAAACAGCAGAGATCTGTGTTTATGAAGACAAAGCAAGTGTTACATTTTTTTGTAGCTTTTGTAAATCCAGTATCATTGCTTTGGATACCACAGTGTAATCCAACCTCAGTAGTCACAGGGGTGGAACACAGCAGCCTGCTTTACTGTCCAAAGACACAAACTCTCCCCCCTCCCTCTCCTCCTGCCCCCTTCACACACTCCCAGAAGCAGCAGTAACAGCCATTAAATCAATCCTCTAAACCTGCCATTTGGTTGCCATTAGCAGGTAAAACAGGGAGCCAGGAGGGCTCAGAAACACGCTAGTGTTCAGTGAAGAAAACTGCATTGGACAAACACAGTCATCTGCTGAACGTGATGCCACAAAACAGGAACAGGACACAAAGGCTGCTGCCATTTGTCAAGGAGATCCATGCTTAACCTGGTGTTCGCAGTTAAGCAAGAGGCATGACTGTGGCAGCCCCAAGAACAGCAACTACTTCCATCGTCTTTTCAGGCTGCCAGAAGAGCAGCAGCTCCCTCAGAAACGATCCTTCCAGACCCACACAGTCAATTCGCCAGCTAATAATACAGTCAGTTACAAGTTATTTTTGTAGGATATAGGATATGATTTTGTAGAATAGAATTTTGTTGTGTTACTAGGAGCACAAATAAGGATTTTTTAATATAGATTTCTGTCCAATACGATCTTTTAACATGGCACTATTTTAGTTTTAAGTTACTGACAAATTACCTCTTTTATCCCCAGCAGAGCTGCAAAATTCAGCATCTTTAACACAAATTACTTATCTCCTAATGCATTTATTTCAGAATGCACAGATACTTCATTTCTTAGTGTATTCTATTGATTATTTCACATTTCAAACCCTTTTCCTATCCCAAATTTGCTATGTGACTTTCCTCTTTGGTATTTCTTACATCACATCGGAAATTATCAAAATGTTTGAAAATTACATATACATTATTTACAAGAAAACAACCCAGCTCATGGGCCCTATCTACAGTGAGGACCTCTCCATTTTCCAGAGCCAGCACAGCTGTTCAGACATGACCCTATCCTGAAGAAAGAAAAAATGGAGCATAGAGCTGTATTTTATGCAGAGAGAAAAGTTGCTATCCCAGAAATCGGACCCTTCTCCACACAACACATAGATGAATTCTCAAGAATGGTGAACAGAGGCTTTGATTTCTTCTCATCTGAAGACATCTCCTGAAGTAAGGATACCAGCAAGTCTTACAAACTAGGAATAGTGGCTTGCGAGAGTTAACTGAGACAGAAAATAGGAAGACAGCTCCTCTTTCTGGGGAGCAAGGAAAAGGAATTGCTTCAAGCAGGAAGTCACAAGGACAGATCCATAGACTTTCTGTCTCACAAAAAGCTAAGTAACTCGTAAAGCATCCTCCCAACCCTTGTAGAAACAGCAAGACAGAAAGTGACAGAAGACAACAGTGACATTTAAGAAGGAGAGGCACAAAAAGGCCCATAGAATTACCTTCCTCTCACAGGTTTCAAATGGTAAGAGGAAAAAGAAAGAAAAAAAAATATGGTGAAAGTAACAGATTTGGGATTAAGGCACAAGGATGGAGAACAGACACCAAGGAAAAGAGCAACAAATAAGATAATACAAAGGAAAATGAACATCTTTAGAGTATTTCTAATAAAACGCTTGAAAGACAGGAAGAATATAAGAACAGAAGAAACTCAAAGCACATGTGAAGAGAACAAGCTGTATGACTGAATCTTCTTTGAAAGTGCTTGGAAACTGAAAATAGGAACCAGGAAAAATAAAATTATACCTACAGCATTAAGAGGAAGATTGTTGTGGAATGTATTGCTGACAACGGGAACAGAAAGAAAACACTCACGTCTAACGCATAGACACACTAATACAAACACCCTCTTTCCTTGCCCTCCCTTGCAAATTTCTCACATGTACCCTTTTTGAATACATAGTCTTAACTCACCTCTAAGTACTCCCATGAAAATTGTGTGAAAAATAAAAAAGTGACCAAATGTAGATAAATTTGCATAATTATTCTTTTTCTTAAAGATTATTAACAGCTGCAAAGTTGTTAGAAGATGCACCACAACTCACCGAAAGAAGCACAAAACTCTTATTTTATTTCCTCTATGAAAAGTTCAAAGATTTTCTTGGGAACTAACATAGTTTCAAACTCCCTGCTAAAGATTCAACAGCTAAATACAATCCCAACTTCAAGTAAACCCTAACAACTGATCTAAATAAGAAAACTTGTCCAAAAAGGTAAGTTGGTTAGGACTTGAGGTTTTCCATTAATTTCTTCTACTAAATACTTTTGCATACTGCTTATTTTGCTTCATAAAATGGATAAAATCTTTTGGTGGAAAAAGATGCATTCACAGGCAACTACTGAATTCCATTAAATCCAGAAAGGTAACTAAAAGCACCTAACCCCACTCTTCCTTGCCTGGAAGTACCCCAAAAGCCAATTCTACTATCCTTTACGATAGACATTACAAGATCAAAATGAAGTCACTGGAAGGCGGAAAAGTGTGTTTTGTTTTTTCCATTACCAGAACAGCCTTTAATGTAGCAAAGGATGGATCAAGGACATCACTAACAGCAAGGACAGGAATGGACAAGGTGTGCTAATGATTCACGTACATATACTGCATAACAGCAGAAAGAGTATAAAGGCTGTTAAAATGATTATATTGTGGCCTCATTAATTAGTGATCTCAAAAGAATTTTAAAGTGTATCAGAACCTATTTAAAGCAAAACATTAGATCTCAGTAAATACTTTTTTACTTGAAAGACTACAATTATTATTAAATCTAAATTTACCATCTTAAGCACTGACTCTGACATTGACTTTACACCATTCTTTCCTCAAAAATAATACAAGCTTTGAAGCAGATTCTATGGACAAAGTTTTTTTTTTGTGTTCAGGTTTGGTCTATTCACAGTGAGAGTCTCATTACATCTATTTCATTACTTAAAAACTCCACAAGCCCTAGTGAGTCTTGAAGACCACCAAAATTATCACATATAGAAGAAAAAACACTATCAAGAAAACACGTGAGAAAAACACTTTCTAGCTGTAATATATGTAGACAGCTAAATCCAAGATGTATGCAAAATAAAGTAGAGTATAACAAATTATGTACTTTCAGAGCAAGAGACTAAATCAGTGACAGTATTATAGCAATTCAATTTTCCCTTCTTTTAAAAATTAAAAATACAAAAATCAGGTTCTTAATTCTGTCAGTCTGCATCTATATGCACATTTCCTGACTACCAAAGGAATATCCTAAGCATGCTTACCAAGTATATTTGCTTCTATTAAATTGTAAAATCAGTCATTAAACTCAAAGGAAATGCTAGCTAAACATCAGCAAAGAAAACTAATTAAAAATTTACTTTTAAATCCTGTAGGCCTTTGTGTAAAAAACACGCGTTACAATGGATAAAAATTCTGATTAATTGAAAAATTAATCCACAACTCTTGTTTTAGCGTTTTAACCAAGATAATCCTTTCTATTTCTTCCACCAATATCAGAAGCATTTGCAATAGGCATAACTGATTTCCAAATCTATTCTGATAAAGAGATTTTATTCTCATAGTTTACTGTTTAAGAGTCTCATCCCACAAGTCTGACTTCAGTTGTTCTCTTGTTCTTCCTTTTCTCTTCAAATTGCCCTCTAACATTCTCATCCAAAACATGTCATACCAAAAACAAACAAACAAAAAAAATAAGCTGTAAACAACTAAGATAAAAGTGCTTGAGGAAAAATAGTGAGGATGTCTCCTTATACACAAATAATACAGAAACATTCAGCCTAGAAGCAAAGACAGATCCTGATCTATGAGAAGGACTATTCCCATATAAAAGAAAAGGAACATCTAGGTCCCAGAGGGAACAAGCATGAAGGGATCACAGCAAACAAATTATACTGGACACAGGACAGTGTGCTCCTCCTACCTAGAGATGAGCACAGATGTAGAAAAGCTGCTAAGGTATTAAGGACACGTGAACATGCACATAAGCCTTTATATTTGGTTCATTTGCTGCTTCGAATGAAGATAAACACAGGGATTTTTTTTTAATAAAATATTTTTAGTCAGCATTTATCATGTTTATAAAATTCAAATGAGTGTCACATTAACATGCTTGTAAAAATAGGTGACTAATTTAAGACTATCTCACTTCAGATGGAAATGAAGCCTACCAGTTCAGAGTGAAGCTCTGCAGAGTCAAAGAAGGTTATGCTTCAGCTTGTCCAGCAATATCACAATGCTCCAAAGCATAATACAGTTAATCATAAAAAGATAAACAAAATGAGCAATTCTATATAGCTTATTCAATAAGCATATAGCTTAATCAAGAAGCCTTTAAAATTGCAGCTTTAGTGAAGAAGGATTATTTGGTACACAAGGTGAATAACACAATTTTAGAAACATAATTCTACAGGAAACTATAGTAGAAGTCCTAATGCATGAAAGACAATCTATTTTTTTCTTCAAGTTATTTAAAACTTTTTTAAAAGAGCGCTGTGCTTTCAATCTGTTGTGGTTTTGTTCAGTGAGGAGGGGCTATGGCGGCAGCTTCTGTAGGAAACTGCTGGAAGTTTCTCCCCTTTGTTCAGTGGACTCGGCCAGGCCTAGGGAGGACCCGCTGTTGGCCAAGGCCAAGCCAATTGGTAGCAGAATGTTCTGTAATAACAAGAATGGCTGCAGACATCAAGGTCAGTGAAGAAGGAGGGGTAGGAGTAACGCAGCTCCTGGCCAAGATTCCCCTGCAGCTCGTGGTGACGACCATGGTGGAGCAGGTTGTCCCCCTGCAGCCCATGGAGGTCCACGGGGGAGCAGAGATTCACCTGCAGCCCATGGAGGAGCCCATGCTGGAGCAGGTGGAGGCCTGAAGGAGGCTGTGGCCCGTGGAGGGCCTGCTGGGGCAGCTGTTCTGGAGGGACTGCACTCCGTGGAAGAGTTGAGCCATGCTGGAGCAGTTTCACAAAGGACTGTGGCCCGTGGGAGGGACCCCACGAAGGAGCAGGGGAGGAGTGTGAGGAGTTCTTCCCCCGACAATGAAGCAGCGGCATGAAACAATGTGTGATGAACTGACCGCGACCCCCATTCCCTCTTCCCCCCTGTGCCGCTCGGGGGAGAAGGTGGTAGAGATAATGCTAAGCTTGGGAAGAGGGAGGGGTGGAGGAGGTTATCTTGTTCTCTGTCTCATTATCCTGATGTTTTTAGTAATAAATGAATAGTTTTCCCCAAGTCAAGTCTTTTTTTACCTATAACGGTAACTTTAAGGATGTCTCCCTGTCCTTATCTCAAACCTCGAGCTGTTTTTCTTATATTATCTCCCCCTGTTCTCTCGGAAGGTGGGGGGAGCAAGAGAGAGACTGCGTAGTCTGATCCCGATCTGGGCCGAACTAAGACACAATCGTATCAACTCCCAGGGCATTTTCTTAAAAAGAAGATGCAAAGAAAAAAGTGAAAGGTAAGAGAACAACCACAACACTAAAGTACACTCCTTCGAATTCCTGCGTAATAACCAACATTTGAATGGGGCTAGCTCGCAGGATGACACCACAGTTGACCTCCAAGCCCTTCATTCTCAGAGTGCAAGTTTCAAACAGGTTACATCCATATTTGCTGACTAAAGAAGGCAGAGTGGAGGCTCCAGTAACAATCTGTGGCTGTGCATACCTTTTACCTGTTAGTTTGGTCCCCATCAGTTTCAGGCCACAGCAGTGGCACTTTTTCAAACAATGCTGAAGAGACCAAACATGCCAGAAACTGTCCCCAGTATGAAGCTTGACCATATTCTTCTTAGCTTTAATTTTTTGTTCCTCCTTTTGGAACTGGAAGGGAAAGCTACAGGTAGGCATGTGGATATGAACTGAGACATGAGAGGCCACCAGGCGTCAAGGCCACAGACTTTAATAGTATAAATTACAGCCCAGAGATTGTATTTGTCTTTGTGATTCATAGATACATTTAAAGGATAATTTAAAAAAAAATAATAATTAAATTGCAGGAAAAAATTCTGGAGAAATAAAGGACAAACACTATGTGTGAAGAACTGCCACCAGTGGATCTTTCTGGCCACAGTTTACAAGCCTCAGACTGAGAATATCACTGTAAATCCTAACCAGATATCTTCTGATTAGTGGTAACACTAAGTAAGAGAAACAAAATTTTCAAATATATCCAATAAAAAGGGAACATATACTTTGGATTCAATTTTTTTTTCTTATTTATACTGTATAACAGCACTTCAGCTTTAAGACAGTGAGTTTTTCATAACTTCCACCAGTCTCAAGTAAAGCAAAATGTGGCTTTAACCCTGAAAATCCTCCACATTTTCAACTAAATACCAGTTACTTGTTCCCAGTACAAATGCCAGCAAATACTGACGGCAACAGTTACTACAGCCAGGATAAAGTACTCACCATGTGCAATCACTTCCCTGGACAGATACTGGTTAATAGGTAATTTGCTTTCACTGAAGAGCCTTGACAATTAATTAGTCTAAATAACTACACTGGAAACACTGCAGATGACCACCCTTAACTGTCAGCTCTGCTGAATTTCCTCCTCATGGACAATACTAAAAAAATACAACTGCTTCCAATTTACATTGATTAAAAGTGCAGTTTTAACAGATTTACTGAATGCTGTCTGCCACATCTGCTGAAAAGCAGTAACACTAGATCTGAACTTGATTTTTTAACAAAATTAAACTAGAGATTTCCAACCGAAGTTAATTTGTAGTCACACTAATCAAGCTGCAAGTCATGTACTCAGAATGCAAAACCCCTCCTGGACAGAGGGTTGTTCTTGGAAACTGACACAGCTCCTTCCAGAAGAGTGCAGTTGAATAGTGCCCCAAAATGTTTATGTTTAAACTTGATACCTGCAGATCACTGCAGATTAGAAAGTGTTCCATACAATTTCCTTAGCCATCTTCATCCTTACACACAAGCATAGCCTACTTTAACTTTTATAATGAAAGATATTTTAAACTGTGTTATCAATAAAATATCATTCTCCTATTAAAACTACACGTTAAATCACTCTATATTACTATTCACAATCTGCTATAATATATTGACATATCTACTCCTCAGACAAACACAAAGATGCATATTAAATCAAACTTTTCAAAGTGTCAAATTCATTGCTCACAAAGCCATACCAAAACCAGCTACCAATAAATTTTTTTTTAAAAAAAAAAAAAAAGCTGATTTAGTATTACATTATTTGATGCATTTTTCTAGGCAATGGCAGAGAAGTACGCAATGCTGATGCAATCCAGCGTACTCCCTAGACTGATTGTTCACATCTGAGGCAATTCTACACAACCAGCTCTGCAGAACACAAGAGAATGACTCCTTCTGTCTGGTTTTGCACTGCCTATATCACTGGCATATCTCAAGAGTTCAATCAGGTTTTTACATGTGCTAGCTCTAACTCACGTGATGCTGATGCAGCTGAAACTCTCTCCTCTCCCATTCACTAATGGCATCTGTTCAGGTATACAATCTCAGATCTTTTCTGTTTCAACCGATACCCTGAATTTTCATCTGGCAGTTATATCCAATTACTGACATAACTAATAGTCACAACTGAATGCTACAAAATGAGTTTCATGTGTTTTCAACCTGTTTCTGCCTCTGACCCAGGAACCAAGCATGCCCCTCAACTGCCCATGTGAAACACAATCCACATCCAATCTAAACTGACATTACTCTTGATTTACTATGACCAGTCAATAAAATAGGCTGCCAAAATCAAGACCCAAGTGTCAATTTATTGGAAAATGTCCTAGATTTATGATCTAATGTTCACAGTCTGTGGATATCTGGCTCTGTTTCCTGCCAGCAGGGTCCACTTGCCTCTTACTAGCACAACTGCACTGAACTGCATGACAGCTACGTTTCAGGACTCTCAAGCTCACAAATCTACCATGATTTCTAAGGACTGCCCTGTGAAGATGTTTCAATCAAAAAAACAAAGACAGACAGTTCACCTGATCTCCCATTATACACTTTTAATCTTCTCTTCAGTGAGCAGAAAAATCCTGAAGTCTTCTACTGTCATCTTGTTGCTAAAAGCCATGGCAGCAGGAGCTAATTTCTTCGCTAAAGAAATTCCTACTGCATAAGAAGCCAGACCTTCATCTACCACAGTGCTTGTGGATCAATACGAATTGCTCTCACTCTGGTCAATTCATTGTGATACCATTAAATGCACACAGGATTTTGAAGATGACCCATAGAAGCACACACGAGCAGGTGCACATCTTGACTCATATGAAGCATTATAATGACATTATTGGATTGTGTAAGGAGTCTAAGAATAAATTCTGTTAATTAAGAATATAGTTGTATGGCATACCACTACATGGCTTTGATTAAGAGAGGGATGTTTGCCTTGCAAGGGATACATGATGGAAGAAAATATAAGCAAAGCTGTATAAAAATACCAACACCTTGACAGTAACAAAGGCTTGAGCAGAAATCTAAGCAGTAATAACACAAGGTCTTTAGTGCTAACATTACAAAACCTGAGGATTCTAAAGTTATGAGTTTAAAAAGTTAAACTATATTATGTGTACAAAACAATAATTTTGCAACTACATAGTGACAAAGTCAAAATAAAAGGAAGGAAGTCAGGTAAGAAAACACAAAATGCCAATGTTCAGGTTGCTAACAAAGTACGTTTCTCAGTGTTTTGTATAATAGTTAGCCAAAAGCAGGTTATGACCTAACCTGCCAACCTAATGTAAACGTAACAGATTCTAGAGACACAGTAAATATTTACCTTTACAGTTAAATCGGTGTTGAAATACTGAGAACAGCTATATTCCATAAATGTTCTTAAGAGTTCATAAAAACAAAGCCTATACAAAATGCACATATATATTCCTACATTTCTGAGGCTATCTTTCAGTACTGTGAGGGCACATATTAACACAAGAACTATGTCAGGACTGTAATCCACAGCTTTCACAAGTGAAACAAGTGACGTCATATCTCCAGGCAGTTGAGATGCCTAGCATACGATACACATTACTTCCTTTAACAGCAGAGCAAATTTTAAACTTTTGTCAGCAATAATGGATACCTCTTTAATAAAAACACTGAAGGAAGAGACACAATGCCACCACAAATCAAATCCCATGTTGTCAAGAATCCTTCCTCATCAGAAACTGCTTGACTAAGATCAGCACATTGCCTATATTTAAGCTGCAACTTATTTCCTAAGACAGTATCTGCAGAAAACAGTTCAAAAGAAATAATCTTTGCAAAAATTACATCCATTTAGTATTTCAAAGATTTTTTTTGTTGTTTACCAGTAATCTAGATGTACTTACAGTTGCTATTCCTGATTTTTGTCCTGATAGAGTAACAGTTCAAGAACGACCCATCAACTGCTCTGTACTTTATAATAAATAAAGCACAGGCCATTAAACCCTTGCTACTAACTTACCCAGCAGATCCTCAACTTGTTCATAAAAGGTTCGTTCACACACTCAAATTAACATGACCAGTTATTGGTCAAGTCTCATGCTTCCTTGCAGACAGCAAACCAGCAGCTATTGCTCTGTTCTCAAAATAAGGAAGAGACTCGCTATCAAGGAAGCGGATCCCTTGAAAATAGACTACTGGACCAAGAAGCTGAGTAGAAAGGATGCAGGAATATATCACGCCATCCCCATTTATAACCTTATTCCACTAGTGTTTGGAGCTGTGACAGGTGGAGACAGTAAATGAGAACCTTCCCAAAGACCTGATAAAGAAAAAACGGAGTCTGGAACACTTGTCACAGGAAGGGAATTTAGAGAAGACAGGTCAAGAAAACAAGAACACCAATAAAATAACATACATGAGTGGACCAATATCTAGCTCAAAACATATACATGACACACTTCACTATCAATTCAGAAACCAGAAAAACTAAGGAACTGAGGAAAGCTACTCAAAATCTATATTATTTAATGACACTTTAATATTCTTCAAAAGTACAATAAAGTGTATAAGTGATAGAGGGTTATAACACTAAAGTGTCTTACACTAAATTATCTCATCCGTTACCACAGACATTGTAGCCAAAAATAAAAAAGAAATCAGCTAATTCCTCTCAAGATTTCTGTTTGGCAAGAAACATTCTTGTCATTCATTGTAAGCTTTTAACCATATTCTGATACTTCTCAGTTGTTTTTAGACATGCTCCTGAAAGCTTTGAAAGCTGCTTTACAATCTGGCATGCAACACTACATAAAGTAGTTGTAAAATATTCAATATTAACATTGTATTTTGCATCTTGTTATGCTTGACAAAAACAAAAGACCAGATGTTTTTACTTCAAAATAAAAATAGATTAGCTATACAATTTAAAAGATGTTGAAGACTTAGTTAACCAGTGAGCTTGAGTACATTTCTTTCAAAAGAAGAAAGTGTATTAACTGAAATTAAAACAGACATCAATCTAGTAGGTAAAGGAAACAGTACTTTTGTAACATCTATAGTTATTTACTGGAATTTACTGGGCTGGTGTCGCTGAAATTTTATCTGTTAAATCATGCTACCAATGTTTATCAACTAGTTTAAAAAAACAAATATTACTACAGTATTTAATACACCGTATACATTTTGAGATTATTATATTGAAACTAGAAAAGAAAGCTATTCTACTGATTTATGTCAGAAATAAAGTTGAGATTTTCACTGCTAACTCAAAACATACCACCTGAGGGATTCCATAACAGTTCATAAAATGTCTTTGTTTTTAAAAGGTATGGTCTGTGGTATATATTTTCTACGAAGAAACAGAAGAACACATGTAGCATCAGATGTGTGTACTTTAAGAAACTCTGGAATGTGAAATCTAAAAATCCAAATAAAGCAGGTGGTATAATTTGGGGGTAGTGGGGGGAAGACTGAATTTAAGTATAATGACATTACCAGGTTATCCTACCAGACTAATTCTCACTCACTGCATGACTTCAATGAGGCTCTCAGTCCTCATGCTGATTTCGATTTAGTTCAACTGCTATTTGATGTGTTTCATCTGGAGTTTTATTCACTTCAAACTACACTTCATTTAACCAGGCTGCTGCTTTACTCCTTTGTTTTTCTACTTTATTACCCGCAAATTGGTGTTGCTTAGTTTAGATAAATTGTTGGAATAAGTTAATTTTATATAATTATTTCACACTGTTAATAAATAAATAAGTTTTAGAAAGATACTATGTCATGTAAAAAAAGTGAGAAAGCTATTAAAATTATTTTATAATACACTAGGAAGTGTTGGTCGTACAAGATCTGCTAAAAAACACTGATGGATTATTTGCTGTTTTAAGGCAGGACCATTTCCCTGCCTCCACTCCCCCAAAATACTGCTTGTTTCTATTTTTCTATGTAATTGGTCTACCATGCTCTATTTTCCAGCTGGGCACACATCATAACACAACGTATTTTTAAAAAAGAGAGAGAAAGAAAGCGAGCAAGACAGAAAGCATGAGGGAGAAGCAGAGTCATGCACGGGAGAGAATGCAAGCGTGAGACGATGCACACGTGAGAAAGAGCGTGATGGCAAGCACGCAACGGTGCGCATGGAAAAGCACAAGAAACCAAGCATCAGCGAGCAAGAGATCAAGCGCAGGGAACACAAGCACACACAAAAGCGAATGCAAGGGCACTCATGAGAAAGCACTAGCATTTGAATGCAGGCACACGAAGCATATGAACTTATCAGATGATAGATTTTTTCCAACTATCTTTCACGTCTAAAATATTTTTTTTTTTTATTTTGCACAACTAACCATATACTAACATACTAAATATATTTAACTTTGTCATTAAACACTAATTTATTTCTACAGTTTATTAACAAAGATCACTAACCAGAGCCTAGTGTTAAATATGTCAGGTCATGTCAGGAAAGGGTGTCAATCCTACCAGAGTCCTAAGCACACTGATTAGTGCTGATTATGGGTTATCTTGGTAACATTTACAATTTTTTAGGAAACTGTCACAACAGAACAGCAAATTCATTTGAAGTGGTTAGTACTTTTGTAAACTATTGATGGAAAATACAAGAAAGTCAATTAGGCTGCTACCACCTGGTGGTGTGCTGATTATGCTAAAAACCTCTTATATTTAACATAGCACAGCTTGTGAGAGAAAAACTAGTGTACTCTCTATGTAGCACTACAAACAATCATAGACGTAGTCATTTTTTTTCATAATCCATTAAACTTTCACAAATTACTTAAAAATTAGCTATACAACACAATGTCTGAAGCCAAAGTATTCAACCCATTAACCTGTTTTTCTGTTGTCTTGTCGTTTTATGTAAGATTCTTTGTATGGATTTAGTCATAAAGTAGTATTACAGATAGCTACTGCTCTAAATGAGAGATAAAGACAACTAATGTTTTGTCCGTACTATTGCTAAACTGCATTTTCTTGAAAATACTTTTTATAAATATAGTTTATTAAAAAGAACTACTATATACTGACACTTATGATCACGAGATTTACCCTGCAAAGCTAAATTTAAATATGAATTTCCATGGCATTATAGTTTAAGAAGAATTATATACCTCATTTTATAAAGCATAGAATTGTTTTCAGAACAAAAGTATTTGCATTTAAAATCTGAAATACTATAAACAGCTTAATAACTTGATCATAATGTTAAAACACTTCCAACTGTAGTAAGTAACAAAAATAAAAATCTCTAGGGTTGGGGTGTTCTGGTGAGTTTTTTTTCCTCCCATTTGTTGTTTTTGATTTGGTTCAGTTTAAAACAGAAAGAGCTGACCTGCTCAGTTAAATCTATGAAGCTTGCCATTAGTATATAACTTCAGCTTTTGTATCTATTCATGGAATAATAGAAACTGGTTCACAGAATTCTCCAAGGTCTAGAAGAAATTAATTTACTATGGGGCTTGCATAGCCTGTTCTCTCAACCAAACAAGGGTCTAAAATGTGTATTAATAGCTATACTTACCAAGAAATTTATTATGATAACAGACTTAATAGTGGAATATGATAGAAGAGGCAGAGAAGTTTAGGGGTATATACAGAGCTTGGCACTTTTAAACCATTCATTGGGAACACAAAAGTAGTTGAGTACATTACTTAAATACACTGTATATGCTTAATGCTTACCAATATTTGGGAAGCTTGATCAGCTTGCCATAGACAGCAGTACTGAATGAGGGGATAACTGGAACGGGGAAGCAGTACAATCCTTTACTGTCCAAAGAAGTCAATGCTGCTTGAAAACCAAATATCTGAAACAAAGAAAGTTGGTCAAAGTGTACACTATCACATGATTAGATCACTTACAAGTTCATTTATAACATAATATACATGTTTTTAAGTATACTTAATAAATATGAAATAAATTCTCTACAATTTTTAGATAATTCATTTTCCCCTAAACATAACTAGAAAATTCTACCCAAAATAATGCCCCAATAGGAATACATTTTCTTCACGCAAAAAGTGTCAACTACATTCTGCTGAATTAAAAAAAAAAATGCTGAACTACAATTTATCTATAAAATACATTATTCTATATCCTCTAAGTGTGTAGATTGCACATTGCATTTCCTCAAAAAAAAAAAAAAAAAATCACTTTTTGTAATTATAACAACATTTGCCTCAAAAAGTGATACTTAAGGAAATGAGAAGCTTTCCTTCAAAGGTGCTTTTCCTTAATAAGAGTATCTAAAGAAAGGTCCATCAAAACTATTCTTTATGATTTTTCCCTGTTCAATATGGAAAACAAGGTTGTAGAGCTGACTTTTTAACATACTATACCACCATTCACATAATAATAGAACACTTTGGTCTACATTAAAGCTAGCAAATAAACCCTATAAAAATCAAAACTGAAGTCCACATTTTGCAAACACTAATCAAACAGTTGCTAGAAACTTTCTGAATAGAAAAACATCCTCTCAAATTGAAAAATACACAGATGACTTGCAATATTGCCACTCCAATCACTTTAAATGTGACAGAATGTAAACTTGTCACCCAGAAAACTGAAAGCTTGCCATGCAATTCTAGGACAGCATTTGTTTTATGCAGATAGTAAGAATTTCATTGTTTAAATCTCTAGTAGAATATCAGCTTGGAAGTGAATGGATAACTGAAAAATACACCTAAATTAATAGTGCTAGTGGTAAATATTTACTTTTCAGTAACATGCAAAAGGTTTCAAACTGCTGGAGCACATGCTAAAAAGCTGGAAAGTCTGTTTTAAAATCTGTTTGAGATTTCACTTTTTCATTCTACTAAAAATCTCAGCAGATGGCAACTGACTAATCTCAAAGTAATTTTTAGTACCTTCTTAACCTTCCCCCAACCTTACAATAAGATCTCCTCTAATATAATGGATCTTCAACTGAGAACATTCAGAGTTTTTTTCTTCTTATAATGAAAAAAAAATGAATTTGTTTGGCAACAGGTTTTGATTGCATACCTTTACTATCATGATTTTGCTCCATTAATATTACTAGAAGTGATGTTTTTTCCTCATAACATCCCATCAAGTTTCTAAGGGTAATTCACTGCAACCTATATATTCTATGAGCATTATCGTACAAGAGGGGAAAGGTTTCTTTCCAAATTACTTTAACTCCATCTTGCCACAAAGACCTTCGTACTTTAGCCTGCATAGTTTCCTCACACGAAGGAAAATGTTCCTATTCATGTTACAAAACATTTGGCTCGGGTCAGAAGCAACAATCCCAAATGACAATATTCTCTGAAATGTGTTTACACCCTTTTAGGTGAGCTGAAAACTTTCTCCCAAGAAACATGCTAACACTTAGGATTATCTATACTTATATTAACATTTTCTCAGCATACTGCGATAAGAAACAGATCTCAAGCCTTCTTTTACCTTCAGATAGCAGTGTGAGTAACAGTAATGAAGGAGGTTGTCAGATGGCTGGCCGAGGCTGCTGACCACGTGCACCAGTTGCTCAGCATACATTGGCACTGAGTGCTCCAAGTTAACCTTATCCACCAAAATTCGGACAGAAGGTAAAGGCCTCAGGGGCTGGAAGCTTGTAGCATTTAACAGTCCACTTAAGTTCTAGGGGACGGGGGAGAAAAAAGCATGCAATGATTACACTATGGATGTAGTATCTACCATATATATATTCTTACCTCCCCACACACAAGGAAATCTACAGGTAATAAACTGTCTACAGATACAACGGCCTTATGGTCATTATAACATGAATCCTCAAATAGTTTCAAAATAATTTCTTCAAAGTTTAAATTTCATGTATGAACTTTTTATCCAGAGTTGTCTTGGGTCTAGGTGTGCAGAGGTGGCTTCTGTGAAGGGAGACCAGTGGCTGCCCTGTGCAAGGCACAGCTGGCTCCATCCAGTGCTGCAGTGGCCCCACCACAGGACACAGCTGAGCCCGTCAGCCAAGCTGGTGGCACTTCTGAAAATATATTTAAGAAAGGGCAAAAACGCTACACAGGCTGAGTGGACTGAAGGAAAAAAAAAAGTGAGAAACAGCAATACACACAGCAAGGTCAGAGAAGGAGGGGGAGGAGGTGGTGCTCCAGGCACCGGAGCAGATGTTTCCTTGCAGCCCATAGAGGAGACCACAGTGGAACAGGTATTTCCCTGCAGCACGTCGAAAAGACCACACCAGAGCAGATATCCGCACCGCAGCTTGTGGAGGACCCTATGCTGGAGCAGGTGGATATGCCCTGAAGAGCACTGCAGCCTTGTGGAGAGCCCACACTGGAGCACATTTTTTCCTCAAGGACTGCAGCGGGTGGGAAAGGCTCACACTGGAGCAGAGGAAAAGTGTGAGGGAGTGTCAGAGATTAACTGTTATGGACTGACCACAGCATCCCATTCCCCATCCCCCTGTGCTGTGGAGTAGGAGGTAGAAGAGTCTGGGAATGATGGAGTGAAGTTGAGCCTGGGAAAAAGGGGGGATGGGGGAAAGGTGTTATTTTGATTCTTGTCTTTGTTTCTCACTATCCAAATATATTTTAATTGGCAATAAATTAAATTAGTTTTCCCCAAGTCGAGTTTGTTTTGCTTCGTAATGGTAATTAGTAAGTGATCTCCCCTGTTTATCTTGACCCATCCTATTCTCTCCTCCCTCCTCATTGAGGAGGGGGAGTGAGAAGGCAGCTGGCCAAGGTCAGCCCTCTACAAGAATACGCAAAGTCATTTTTACCACTCCAAAGCACTATCACCATACTAAACTCACACTGATCTAACCTTTACACTGTCATATTATTATGTATTCACAGTCATGCCAGATATCTCAGAAAAAAAAAAAAAAAAAAAAAAACCAAACAAAAAAAAAAAAAAAAAAAAAGATGCCATTCAAAAACATAAATACTGAGATTTTACACATCCAACTATATTTTTCCCAGTATCCATTAAAATGAAGGTCTGTGTCCAGTACAAGAAAGACATGGACACACCAGAACGAGTTTGTTGGACAGCTACCAAAGTGGTTAGGGAGTTGGAGCTCATGAGCTCTCTCTCAGGAGAGACTGAGACAACTGGAGTCATTCAGCCTGAAGAAGGCCAAAGGGAGTTGTCTACAGCTACCTACAGGGAAGGTATAGAGAAGTGGGATCCAGACTCTTGTCAAAGGTGTACCGTGAAGGGACGAGTGGCAACAGACACAAGCTGAAACACAGGCAATTCCAAACAGGTCTATGGCAAAGGTTTTCTGTCCTTGGAGCTAATTCAGCATTTGACTGGACAGCCTCTGGAGCAACCTGCTCTACTTGGGCTTGCTTTGAGCAGGATGTTGGACTCCTGCAGATCACCTCCAGAGATCTCTTCCAATTCAAATTACTCCATGAATCTAAAAATTTTATTAAACTTGTATCAAAATAGGACAATCAGCTGACATATATATGACTTTCAACCTAAAAATCTAAATTATTATTATTTTAAATAGGCTTGGCTTCATGCAGGAATTATTAATTGAGACTCCAAGTTAAAAAAAAAAAACAAAAAAAAACAAAAACAAAAAACAAACCAAAACTTCACTTGAATTCAGTTTGTTTGCTACACACCTACAACAAATACAGGGCTGTTCTCCCATTATAAGAATACCATCTGTCCATGTCCATAAGGTGAAAAGCATCACAATCCATTGCACTATTATGGGCTGAAAGGAAATAATGCTTCCCACAGGCACCTGGTAATGTCTCATTTTCTAACATCAGAAGCTTCTGAATGTATCCTAATACATCAAGAGATAATAGATTTGTCACCAATTTGCTCACTCCAGCCAGCTTAACTGAAAAGATAAGCAGTCTAAATTCAAGAAAGAAATACACATTCTTAAGTACACTCACTGAATAAATGGCACGTTTCAAATTTTATATATGTTGCAGTCTAGAGACCAGTGATCCAAGTGAAGTATTAACATGTATGTTATTGTGTGAATTTCACTTCACCAATTTAAACTGTTATACAAGCACACTATAAGAAATGTCATAAATTGAGACTTTCCGTACTCTGTCCTCTTGTGCATACACATACAATCTTAAACCACAAACACACTGAAAAGAAGCACATTCTATAACAAAATACAGGACAAGTTAGACAGTGGTCCCCTAATCAGCAGGTATCTATTACATTATCAAGATAATTTAATGTCATTGTGCCTTCTGTTATGTAACACTATTGAAAACCATCCCTGAAAAAAAATAAGTAATAAACTTTTTAAAATATTTTTCACCTTTCTTACATATAAATGCTTCACAAATACTAATAAGGTTACTTTCATAAGACCTTCAGAATATACAACTTCATCTCCATTTTAGACAATCAATTATAATTGAAAAGAAAGGCTGATACAAAAATAATTCATTAATTCTGGAAGTCAGTTTTGAATGCCAATTTTTTCATGTTTGGCATAGCAAACTAATTCACAAATAAAAGCCTAACTCCCATTGCTTTAATAGGGACCACAGATACTGAGAATTTCTACAGAATACATTCCACTAAAAAAAGCTCATCCTCAAGTACAAGCAACATTTATTTAGTGTCCACTTGTGAAAAACACTTCAGAATTGTTTAGTATCAGATAAAAATTCCTAGAAATTAAATTCTATTTTTTTTTCCTTCTTCTTCCCATCCCTTTCCTTATCCATAAAATACCTTGCAGTCTTTGTCACAAGAGCTAAACCTACTGCAAGTCTTGACTACAAAACACTGATTCATCCCTACAGTACCTCAGCTTTGTGCACCGAAGAAGGAGTCCTGTAGGAATAAAACAGTACAGGATTCTTTAGCTGGAGTTACACTACATATATCCAGAAGATAAAACAAATTAAGGCTGTTAGGAAATTTCATTTCTGGCTCTCTGAGCCAGTCATCCAGCAGTGAAACGCTCAGTAACGGCCAAAGTCCTGCTGGCGTCCTGGCTGGAACTAGCACACACAGAGCTGGCAGTTAACATCTATGAAGTCTCTACTGAGCCTATATATTCAAAGATTTCAGACTTGACCAAGTTTAGAAGATCTGCGTGGCAAAATAACAACAGGTACTCTTCTGATCAAAAGGTTTCCACAAAAAAAACAAGTTGAAGCTATTTCTTTTTTATCTGCTTGATGATCTAAAACCTTTTTTCTTCCAAATTCTTTTCTCCTATCAGTACATGACACCTTCAGTTTGCAAGTCTAGCTCGTCACTGCACACACCAGTAGTGTTAGGTATCTGCTCCCATGCACCAAACTAGTTTGAACTCAGTAATACATCCCACGCATGGAAAATTTATATGAAATAGTATATACTAATATAATGAACTAAATAAATATCTGTGCATACATACCTTCTCACCCATGATTATGGGCATCAAGTGGTCTAGTAAATTGAATTCTGCCACAGGGATTATAATTGTACATTTAAGAACAGTGAATGTTGTAAGTCGAGTGGGAATGTATTCCTCCAACGATGCTACTTCTTCTGAGCTCGGCATAGTTCTATTTCCATCCATAATATCTACAATAGATCCAGATTACATATGTTTGACTAAAATACAAAAAATATCTCCTATAGTCGTTGTTGACTAGGAAAAAACTGAAAGCTTTCCCCTCCCCCCCACCTTCAATTTTTTCCACACTGGTTCTACCTAAAGTTAAATGCAATTGTAAATGGATTTTCCTTACTTTGAAATCTGTACAGATCTTTCTCAGAAACTCATCTGAACAGTTTACCAAAGCTTGTTTCCATGCATTTTTATCTGTATAGCTATTATTTCAAAGTAATAAATGCATATCAACAGGGATACTTCCTTCTCTAAGACTTCAAAACTAAGCTAGAGTTGTCAATGAAATAAGCCCCCCTTCCTCAACAAGAGGCTTGTGATTGAAACAAATGGTCTCCAAAGTCTGAAATTATCTCAGAGGTATATCATCATCATGAACACTGATGGGGATATTTTGATGCATTTTATCTTTATTTTAAGTTTTGCTCTTTGGATGCAAAATTCCCTGACAGATTTGGAGTTCAGTTATTTGGGAGTTTCCCCTTCAAGAGCACTGAATTTGGTCTGGTTTAATTCTGTGTATTTGCATATATGCAACAGGAGCAAACCTGGCTTAGTTCTGCTGTATGGCTCGTATTCATGTTCCAGAGCACAAACTATCATTTTCATTATCCGGTGCACAGCGCTGCTATCCAATCGAAGATTGAGTGGGCCCACAATGAGGCTTTTTGTTGACATCTCCTGAACATTTCCAAAATCTTCACTCTTCACTGAAGAAAGGTCTTGCTGATTCCCAGAAACTGGAATTTGTTTTATAAATAACAACAAATTACACAAAACAATTGGACATATTTTTTTTATCAGCTACTTTTGTTTCAAATCCTGTGATCACAGACTTATAAACATACAGAAAATATAACAATGCAAATTGAACACATAAATATACCATGACTCATTTAATATGTTTAAACAAACATTATGTCTGTTTAATATAGAGCAAACAACGCAAAATTCTGCCTTACCTCCAAGCACAGCACAACTTAGGAACCTTTCCATTAAGTCTGTATCTCTCAAGTTTGGGACTCTTTGAAGGTGCCAAACAATCTGCAAACTTTTGCAGCAGTTTAACCCCAGGTGCGAATGACAGCTGTGCTATTCAAAACTTTCTACAGTTTATCACAAATATTTCCATCCCAAAGATCGAAGGAAAAGGCAGGCTGCGAAGAAACTACAGATATGAGCCCTTGAAATGCCAGCTGCTGGTACACAGGTTAGAACAGTGATAAGAATCACACCTCACTTGTATTGTCATAAGCCAGACTGACCCTTCCTTCTATTCCCTGATGAGGTAAAGCATGGGCAGTGAGAATGAAAACAAATTTAATCATTATGTGTCAGGCCATTTTCAGAAGGACTGACATAGAGATAAAAAGGTGGTTTAGTCTCTGCATACCAAAAAAAACAAAAAAAAAACCAAACCAAAAAAACCCCAACACACCTATAACCTTTGTGCTCAGAACAGCAACTAGTTTAGTTATCATTTTTCTCATACAGATGTAGGGTAATAAGATAGACCAAAAACACATATTCAGTGCATACAGGCTACTCATCAGCTATCAAACATGATGACTACATTTCTCTAAGCATACCTCATGAAATTCTTCAGATAAATTATGCAGATTTCAGAAGCTTAAGTTTTCCTGTTACATACGACTTGTAAAAAACCACCCTCACTCCTCTAACATACTTAGTTTCCAGAATTTCACTCATCTTTTTTTTCTAATAAATCATCACTTTGACAATGTCTTCATTGCTTTGACACAAGTGCTGAACATTAAATGTCTTACTAACCATTACACAAATTAAGTCTGATAAAATAAGCATCAAGATTAAATGTATTCTGAGACCACTTAACTTATAAAAATGAAAAATTTTTGAGATAAAACTGCAAGATGACAGGTTAATTCACTCAGTGAATCTGGATAGCACAGTACTCCATAATCTACCTTGTCAAAGTGGTGAAAAATAGGAAAACCAGGAAATGCAGAGCCACATTGGTTTCCACAATTTAACACATCTGCAATTGCAGAGCTGTCCATTTGATATGTTCTCCTTGTACTGATGATCAAGCCATGTCACAGCAACCAAAGGGTGGGTAAGCAGTGGACTTCCATGATGATCTTTCTCAACAGTAATATTTTTCAAGCGATTTCCAAGCTTTTATCCAACACTGATCTTGCACACCTACTCAATGTAAGACAGGTCTCCTTCCTTCCTCTTCTCACCCATCTGCCTGGATACAAACCAATCCAGTTCCTTGCATAAATCTAAAAACTTCCTGCCTTTCTGTTACAGTAGCAAAATAAACTCATCTGTAGAGAACTAAGACTCAAAACCACAGGAAAATCAGACGATTCAAAATTCTTGTTATACCATCTTCCTCACTGACACCATCCATCTGTACTAACGTAACTGGCAAGACAAACTCAGCTCGTCAGTGGGCAGTGGGAGCTCCGTTATCCACTGTGTCAAAAAGATGCAGGACCTGTCAGCTTCTGCATAGCTGAAGCTTTGTGGTTAAGTAGTCTGGCATGGTGCACTCCATAACTTCAAGGCAAATTTTACTTTTAAACCAACAGGAAGAAAGTATGCTCTATTTTTGGTCGCCTGAGTGGTCTTTCACCCTCCAGGGTAATACACTTTTCCTCTCTCCTCTACTGTAGTCATTCAAAATGGTCTTTCTATGGTGGAAGTGAGCTTGGGGAAAAAGGCAGGAAGGACAGTTTTTTTTCCCCTTATGTTTAATCTATACTCTAGAAAATGTTCTTGCTTCTAGGCAGTGGTGAGGAAAAGGTACCTGAATAAACCGACACTATGCCAAAATTTGACACAGAGCAGGCCTAATGCTCTGCAGGCCTTTATAGGCCGATCACGGAGTAGGCCTAATGCTCTGCAGACCTTTACAGGCTGATATGCTCAGCAGAAGAATTAACTTTGTCCCTTAAAAGCCCAACAGAAGTTGATGGTGAGAGCATTTATACCCCCTGCTTCCCTTGGTGTTTGGTTTACCATTTCTAAGAAGAAAAAAAAATAAAAAAGGGAAAAAGGGACAGAAAGATATTACCTTATAAAATCTATTCAAATATTCGGATGGAACTGAAGTTACAAACTTTTTAATAAAACTTGAAAAATACTTTTTTTTTTAAAAAAAAGCCAGCATACAGCCTGCTGTCAGAGTATACTTTACTTAACAGGCAGTTAAAACACATTTTTGTCCTTCCAATTCTACGCAGTATCTAGTTCACATGAACACTATTAAAAAGTGTAAAAAAAACTATAACCTCACAGAAAAAAAAAAAAAGTCAAAAGCCTTTAGAAGTAATAACAGCCTACCTTTTCAAAAAGAAAAGAACTCATTTGAATATATTGTATGTATATAAATAACATACTGAAGGGACAGCATTTATACAAACCACATTCTAGAATAGCTCCATTTAGTTCTAAGTGTGAAGAGAATGCGATATAAAACCTATTGGTTCTACAGAAGTAGGCAGAGGTTACTTTTGAAACCTTGCAGATGCATAAAGGAAAATAATTTCTGATCACTGAGTAGTGAGTTCTGAATAAACCATATGTCTAATTCTAACTGACAAAAAAAAATTCTTAAAATGAGAGTGCTGCATAATAAACTTGCCACCAAAATAGATCTTCAACAAAACATATTTTCAAAAGTACATCCCGTTAGGTCTGTAGGTCATGCAAATCGGTGATGACGGAACTGATAGGCTACACAACATTTCAGAGAAATTACTGTTTTGTACTGAAATACAGAGCAAAATATAAAAATTAAGTTGGAAGCGAAGGGCAAGCAAAATTTTAAAGTAAAACTACCGTGTATAACTATTTATCTTGTTTTCATTGAAAATATAAAAGCAATTAATTCATCTCAATGAATGACAGATGAAACTCCTAAGGTTAATGTTATCCATGAGGCACTTGTGGTTTAATCAGTAATCGTATGCTTTGGGAAAGGTTAAAGGTGCAAAGAAGGTGTCAAACCAAAATTGCCTAGACAGATAAAAATCTTACAATCACAGTAACTGCCTCCTATAACTTAGGTTAGGTTAGATTTTTAGGGAAAGGTGGTGTGCACTGATTGACTACATTTTTAGTTACATCAATGTGAAAACAAGAAATAGGAAAACAAACTTTTACATAAATGCTTTAATATAAACACTACATATTAAAAAATGTACCAAGGTTTACATTGTTTTCAGCATCTTGAGGCATTCACATCTTAATTTTAAATTAAGTAATTTACACCTATTTGCTCTATTTCGTAATTGCATACTTCACTTGCAATATGGAAAAATTAGCTAGAAAATAACTAGCAGAAAATGTCACATTTGCTTTTCTGAGGAATAAAACTATTTGAAAATGTAAGGTTTTAAGTTCTTAATTCTAGAACGATAATCATGTAAACAATTAATTTAAAAATTAATTACTCTATTCATTCTTCTATGTAGTCAGATAGCTGAAACTAGAGAAGTAATACTGAAATAAAAGTACACAGCAAGGCTTCATAGGAAGCCAAGCTGCCTTTTGTGAGGTGTTTTCCCAGTGAATGAGGCAGGAAAGAAAAGTCAAGGCTCTGAGAAAGCAAACCAAAAGGAATAAAAGAGAAGCTGAGGAGGGGGAAAGGTAGTCAGAAAAATACCAGTAGCCCAGCCTTGAGGGAAAAAAAAAAAGTGTTTCAGAGTTCAGCAACTTCTGAAAATGGCATTACAATGAGAAAAACATATGTCATTAAATTCCTTGTGCATACAGAGAAACAAGATCAAATACTCTACAAAATCATTTTTTCCTCATAATCAAGTAATCTGTGCATATTCAAATTTCTGCATCAAAAATGGAGATAAGGTTTTCAACTTCTCTACATAGAAGTGCTGTGTGCTATTCAACAGTTATTTCTTTATTAAAAGTAGAAGTAGACTACAGCAGAAGCTTGACTTAATGTACGTTTTCTCAGGATCACATCACACTCATAGTACACAGAGAGGAAAGGCTCAGAGCCAGGAAAGAACTGTTAAATTACCTACTGTATCCCTCTACTGTGAAAGGCAATGGCATCATTTATTTCTTTTTATAAACTTTTCATGATCCACGCTCTAACCAAACCGGAAGTTTTTCTTTCGTACTCCTTTTATACTTAATGTCCAAAAAGTACAGAAAACAAAAACATTTAAAAGTTGAGACTTCTTTTACATAGAGGCAAAATGTGCAAAAAAAAAAAAAAAATAGGTAAATCATAAAAGCACCAAAGACAGGCCAAGGAAAGAGTAAAGCTTAAAACTAAAACACATCAGTGACTGAAAATTTGTCTCTACCAAAGGCAGAATTAGCAAGATTTTCTCTGAGCAGACAAATACAGCACGTAGACAATAAAATTTACATCAGCCACCATCTGGTTTTCAAGAGAGCACTTCTTAGCTTGAAGACTATGAACTACTTAGTGGGTAGCACTAAAGTAGTATGTGCTGGTATAGCTAGCCTGTTTGCAGCATTCTCTCATATCTCTGTTTTGCTCTGCAGGTGTTCTGTAGTTAGTGCTTTTGAAAACTATGGCATTACTTCAGTTTTTGGGGCAGGAGGAGAGTTTGAGGTTTCTTTTGGACATGTTTTTGTTACTTTAAAAAAAAAAAAAAATCACAAACAGGTTGACTGGTTTGGGGGTTTTTTGGCCATCTATAAAGTAAGATTCAGTTAAAAATTACAAAGTAATGAAAATCAGTCCTCTAATAGTACATAGATCTAAATAATCATTAGAAATCCATTAGAAAGCATTAATTTTTTTTTTTTTTTTCTAAGAAAAAAGTAATTCTCTGACCTTATGATGAGCTGCATCCAATATAAATTCTGCACGAATACTGTTATTTTCTGGACTTCGGTAATCAAAGAGTGAATTGGTAAGGTATGTCATCCCTTTTGCACTCAAATTTTCTCCACAATTAAAGAAGTAGGCCTCCTTCACAAGGTAGCAGAAAATAATAGTAAGGCAAGGGAAGATAAAAAAATACAGTCAAGTTAACAGAGAAGTTTCAATTGTGCCATAACACATTAATGACATGGTAGCATCCCTCATGAGCATATGAAAGAGGGCTCAGCTCCAGTCACACATTTCATTATGAATGAAGTTAAGACAAAATAATTTTATTCAAAGAACGCTGAAGTTCCTGTCCACTGCCTCCTCATTTTCATAAAAATGGCCTGAGCTAGTGAATATTATACAAGCCATGGCACAGAACATACTGGTTTCATTTTAACAGAAAACAATCTCAGATCATTGTTACTCCAAATTCTGCCCCATCCTTTTAACTATACATGGTCTTGTCACTGCATATTCCATTTCTCCAACTGACCAATGCCTTTCAGATACTTTAGCTATCCTCTTCATGATAAGCAGTTATTTCAGTGTATGACCTGCTCACTACTTTATCAATCTTCTTTATTCATATAGATTTTTGCATGCCTTTTTCTACCTCAAACCCTCTATCCCTCCAAAATCAACACAACTTTTCCATGAAGAGTTATTCTTCTAAAAAGGTTATTTATATGACCTTGATTTTTTCCAGCCATCTATTCTCAATCACATACAACAAAGCTGGAAACTGTATGAAAGGCACAAAGTCCCAACTATGGCAGTACAGAAAGAATGGGTGAGGCAGTACCAACATCACCATCATTCTCACAAAAGCAGCGATTTTCTTAAATCCAGACACTAGAAGGTGGCAGGAAAATGAAAGACAGTAAAAATCCAAATGTCCTTTATCAACTAATCTACAGGAAACTCACCCACCCACCCACTCCAGTCCAAAAATCACTTCTCTCATTATTTTATACCTCACAATTTCAGAGTTGCTGTAGAAAAGGCTGCGTCCACCCTCACATCCCCAATCACGTCTCCCTTGTATCTCACAAGGCCAGCAGAGCATCTTTTACAGTTGGGTCATCTTTGCCTCCTCAGTCTGTCTTTCTGAAAAAGCCTATGCCTAGCCATTGCAGCACACTAGTCATGTGGTGTGTCCCATCACACCTCTATAATCCCAGCAATGTCAGACTCTAAAACTGCATAAAGATTCTAATTCTTCTTTTTTGTTTTCTGAGCTGGACACATTTATATACAAACACTTGAGATGACTGCCAAGCCATACTGCTCTCTCAGGGGAAGTATAAGAACCTGTCTCATCATACCTATCACAGTACAGCATATGATCATTTTCCAAATACGGAGATACTCAACATTAATATCCAGTCACTTCATATTTTCTTCCACATTCTATCTTTTCTCCTGAAAATACTTTCTAAGACTTCACAGAGCACTAAAAATTAACAGGTCTGTTGTTGTCTGCATTTTTTTTTATTTAAATATAGATAATAATTGCTACTGTCCAATACTTTAGGGTACTCTTCCAACTATAGTTCAACCAAAAATCCTCATTATAGAATTTAAAATTTCACGCACCATTTTATTAAATACTTTAAGAGTACTTCATATAGATATCATACAGACACAGAGTTTCATATCACAGTGACACAGTCAAAAGACTTAAATCACAAAAGGTAGCAGCAGCCTAATTCTTGCAATCAAATATTTTAATGAAGCGTACCAGAAGTCCTTACTCAGCAAGTCAATTGATATTTCCATATACTCACTTCATCACTCCTATTCAGGTTCTCTTCAAAGTCTTTAATTCCCATAATTCCTTTAAGGCACATAGCTTGGCAACCAACAAAACCTATTTGGCAATCAAAGAAAAGTTCACCATTCATAAGGACCTAGTGAGGGGAAAAAAAAAAAAAAAAGTTATATTTTGAAGAATTCTACTCCAGAAAAAACAGAAAAGATGGAAAAAAGTAAACCAAGATATAGAATCACAGAATCATTAGGGTTGGAAGGGACCTTTAAAGGTCTAGTTTTATGTATTTAGAGATTTAACAAATAGCAAGTTAATCAAACAAGGCACTAAGAAGGAATGGATCCTACTGTCTGATCTCTATAGCACTAGAAATTTAGATAATTTCTCTCTACGTGATCATTACAATAAACACATCCAATATTACAGTACAATGTTACTGAAAAAATCAGTAACAAAATAATTTCAAAATGTGTTCTTTCCTACAACATTTATAATTAATCAGAAAAACCCCTGTCAATGGAAAATTACCTCAATTGTGGTTCCTTCTTGTTCCCAGCATATAACTTCTTTGGATTTTACTTTCTGAGGGCTGTAATAACTACTTTCAGCTTGTGTTTCAGTGAGCTACAAAACAATAGGATAAACACCTTCTGTAAGTCAACATTAGTATTAAACAGCAGTAACGTCATTAATGTACAGAACCGATGAAGACAAATTAAACTATGGGCCAAAATTTATTAACGAGCAGGAAACAGGTGCATTTAAACAGCTGTAACACATTATCCATATTAAAACTTCTTATATTCAACTTCTGGTTGACGTATGCCATAACAGGAAGTTTTAAATTCACTATAGTATTTTTAGTTTGCTTATCTAAAGATAAACTATGTGAAAAAATTAAACAGATACACAGCTGCATTACTAACATAATATCAAATTAGTTTATAAACCGCTGTAAAAGTCCATAAATATGTTATTCATTCTTCCCAGTAAATAATTAAACAGCACAATAATATTAAGGAAACATTTTGATTACAACCATACTCATTTTTGTTTCTTGTCATGGCAATTGAGAGAAATGCATTTATACTTCTTGCATGATTTCAGTATAAAAATTTGAAGTGGTAAATCACATATGCTCAGGTTAAAAAGCATATAACCTGCAGCTAAGAAAAAGGAGAAAAAAGGCACAAAATAATGGAAGTGTTATGTTTTGCATTAAAAAAATACTTAAGGGTGCTTATGTTGAGCAGCTCAAATAGTTCAAAATCTAATTTTTATATAAAAATATCCACAAACTGTCATTATGTTAAAGAGTGGATGCACGTGGATGTTGTTTCAAATGAATATTTTGTAATCCAAATGTCCAAGAAAATTGGATTAAAAAAAAAAAAATCACTGCTCACTCTTCAGCTGTGTGCAATTATTGTAGAGGAAAAGCAATTAATTGATTAAAAGAACTCAGACTTTACAAGAATCATTTTCACCATTATTAGAAAATGCTACATTTAATTTGGCATGATTTTTAGCTGGAATCATATTAACTGTTCAGAATGCTAATGCAGAAACTTGACCTTTTTTTTTTTTTTTTAACCAAAATATGAACCACAAATTAATTCCATACATTCTTTGCATGCAAGCAGAACAATGAATTCTGTTTTCTTCCTAACTGTCACCATCCTAGTATCATACATCACTTCATATATAAAATTATAGAATGTAAGATGTTACATTGTAAGTCGTTTTTATCACTTCCTAATATAAAATGCGTAAGCCAATGAAACATGAGGAAAGCCCAATCCAGCAAATCTTGTTCAAACATTAAGTTTATAATAATTTTAATGATTTTTCTTACATGATGAAAGAGTGCACAAAATTACTACTGTATGACAAAGCGCTAAAGAAAGATGATGCTGAGCTATGATAAATGAGAAATTGAAGGTTTGGTTGGTTGTTTGGGTTTTTCAAGTGGTGTCCCAGGGACACAATTAAAGGAGGAAGAAAAGATTTTCCATGATTTCTTTTTAGTCCGTTTGGTTTTGTGGGTTTTTTTGTTGTTGTTTTGTTTGTTTTTCTTGTTGTTTGGTTGGTTTTTTAATTAAGGCTGAAGCAGATTGACAAAAAGAACATGACTGAATGTTTGTTGACACTTTATGTCCTCAAATTTTGCAATCAAATTTGCTAAGAGATGGAAAGCTAAAAACATTAAGCTCCCCGCAGAATGCCTGCAGTTCCCAAAGTCACTTGTCTCACCCTTTCGGACAGTTGCTGAGCAGCTAAATGCTCTGCTATGCCACCAAACAAAACCAGCTAAGAGAAAGTAGCTGTGAAGCCCCTCAAAACACTCTCTTGTGCACAGATGACAAGCCAAAGGGGCAGAAAAGGGAGCTGCTGATGGTATTGAGCGTATAATCAAGCACATAAGTATTACAAGGGTTATGGAAGTACTGCGGTTCATCTGAAAAGCTCAAAATCATAAAAATCAACCTTAGTTATTCTGCTGCTCATGGAAATAGTATTATTTTCTGTTCTCAAGAGTTCTGGCCTTGATTTAATATACATGTAATTGTAAAACCAAGAGCCATTTTCTATTACAGTTATGCACATAGAATTGTTTGCATATAGTTTGGCATATGTTAAAAGTGTTTTGCTAATTCAGAACCTTAATTTCAAATTTCTGTCAGTACATCTCAACGTCTCATTCACAATCTCCATACTCCCTTCTGCAAGCTTCCAAAAGGAACAGAGAAGCCCAGCAATTACTCTGTGATTTTTTTACAGAAAATACTCAAATCTTTCTTTATACATATAGTTTATAACTCAGAGTATGTGAAATTTATCCAGTTTCTTTAATTTAATTCCAACAGAATATAATTTCAACATTATCAATTTAAATTCATATTTGCGCATATTACAGTTCTAAAAAAAAAAAAAAAAAAAAAAAAAAAAAAAAAAAAAAAAAAAAA
>WHYT01017916.1:116991-127568 GCA_009806455.1 Tetrax tetrax | reverse complement strand
CAGGCCCTACTGAACAGCCTGTCCCCATCTTTCCTGTAGGCCCCCTTGAGGTACTGGAAGGCCACTATCAGGTCTCCCTGGAGCCTCCTCTTCTCCAGGCTGAACAGCCCCAACTCTCTCAGCCTGTCCTCATAGGAGAGGTGCTCCAGCCCTCTGACCATCTTTGTGGCCCTCCTCTGGACCTTCTCCAACTGGTCCATGTCCTTCTTATGTTGGGGGCTCCAGAACTGGATGCAGTACTCCAAGTGGGGTCTCACCAGGGCAGAGTAGAGGGGGACAATCACCTCCCTCGACCTGCTGGCTACACTGCTTTTGATGCAGCCCAGGATGCGGTTGGCCTTCTGGGCCGCAAGGGCGCATTGCCAGCTCATGTTGAGCTTCTTGTCCACCAGCTCTCCCAAGTCCTTTTCCTCAGGGCTGCTCTCAATCCATTCTCCGCCCAGTCTGTATTTGTGCCTGGGATTGCCACAACCCATATGCAGGACCTGGCACTTGGCCTGGTTGAACTTCATGAGGTTGGCACAGGCCCACCTCTCCAGCCTGTCCAGGTCCCTGAACATATAGTCCTACTTGCCTTAGTAGCTCCAGGAATCCAGCTACAAAGTTCAAGCAACTCTAAAAACATCATAATTCTTTATGGAATGAAAACTTCACCAAATTTGGGTGAACTTTGATGGAAATGAAAGAAGTATACTTATGGCACAAAGACAACCCTCTGTCTGTAAGCAAGGGTAACGCAACTCTACAGAGAAGTTCTTCACCCTTTCTCCTGTAAATAATAAAATTAAAACATTGGCTAGGTGCAAGGAGTTCTTAAAATGCACACTCATGATTTTTCCAAAAACTGTGTGCTTTTTAAATGTCAGGAGAAAATTAAGTTACTATTTTCAGAATATTAATTAAGTACTTCTAATCATATGTCTTGTGTAACAGACTCCATGCTTCTTGTAAGGTAGTTTCTAGCACAGAAAACTATTTGAGCTTTAGAGAAAATACAGAACTACTTGCAGACAACTTATTTATTTGCTCAGCTCCACATAGCAGAGGCATGACAGAGAATTCTACATCTGGCTTTGCAGTGAAACTGTTATCTGTGCCAACCAACACCAAAGGCTATATTTTTGCAAAAAAGAATTCCATTGCTGTCACTTTTCCAATAATGTATTTATTTCTCCAAAATCAGAGAAGACAGCAACACAAGATAAAAAAATTATAAACTTCTATGTAAATTAAAATTGTATATTTCTTAAACAGAACAAAATTAATAAATTTAATAGTTTACGTAAAGTTTCAAACTATCATAATACTATATACATAAACATAGTGCAAGAGTGCTGCATCACCTTCACATTTAATTCCAAGAATTTTCCAGAAGTTATCATGCTCTTGGCTGTGTGTTAAATATCTCTTCCTACTGCCCCAGATCCAAATTCAACTTTGGAAAGATATCCAAAGTTAAATCTTGAGGAGATTAAAATTAAAACACAAATCTCTAAGTAATTTCCCTGTTTTGACAAGTAAATCAACTTCCACTCTACAAAAGCATAAAAACAAGACAAATGAGAATTTGGAATGATAGTCGACGCTTCCTCTTCTCTTTTACTTAGTGCCTGATACATTACAAAAACTTCAAATTCAAATTGAGATTCAAAATCATGTCATTCCTGATTAAATTACTAAAAAATATAGTATGATGTAAGTCAATATGACTGTTTGACTCTTAAGTGTTCTGTGTTTATATTTTACATAGAAGTGAATAAACAGGAAAGTATTTAAGTTCTAAAACATACTTGGAAATTTTGTTTCCCTTTAGATTTTAATATAAACTAACATGACACAAGCAGAAAAAAATTAAAATAGAGTAGCAAAGTTGGTAGCTCCTAGCAAAGCCACATAAAATTGAGGCTGGAGTGAAAAGTTCACAGCTCAAAATGTATCACTGTTGTAACCCTAGCAATATTTGGGAAGCAGCAGATGGAAAGTCATCACACAAAGGTAAAGAGAATTCATCTGTGCAATGCTCCTCAAAAGATCATGTCACTGTAAGTTACCATAAAGACCATGTAGAAGAAGAAATAAGCAAAGAAGAAAAGACAATGAAGAAGGGCAGAACTACTTTAAAACATAGTGCAAAGTAATACTTTGCTGTTTAGAACAAATGCTGATCTATTTATTCTCAGTGACAAGTTTCAAAGAAAGATGAAAAAACATACCACTTCAAAACTGGCAGCTGCCATTTTTTAACTAAATAGAAAAGTCAAAATTGGCACAGGACAGGTGTCTTGTTGCACGATATAGTCACAGATAAATCCAAAGTATCCTACTGTGTCACAACTCCTAAATCAGTCTTTTTAGATAAAGTTTAACCTCAGTTTAGCCAGAAGCAGCAGAATACTTTTAAAAACGTAACAGGAAAGAGATGTTGGAGCACTGCATACTTACCCAGCACAAGGAACTGCCCCTAACAGATTGCAGACTGCCAAGATACTTTACAGTGACTAGCCTTGGCCATTTATATTTGTAAAAAGCAAAAAAAAAAGTTTTTAATATTTATTTTTTAAAAATAAGAATTGTATTTACCTGTGATATTTCCCAACATATCTTTAGTGTGGCAAGTCAAGTCTTCACCTTCCCCATCTTTGAAGTTGCCTATTTCTCCATAATAAAGAGCAATCCCAAGTTGCATTATACGTATGAACATAGGAAGCTGCTGATCAGAGATTGAAAGTTTCAAACTTTCAACTAAGGTATGAATCTACAATAAGAAAGAGAACAAAAGCAAATAATAAAGCTCTGTCATCATTAAAGTCAACTTTTAAATCATACAACTCCATATTCATTTTGTATGTGCATTCTAATTTCTAAACCAAAAGCTACAATAAAATATAAGGCAAAGGCCTACAAACAATGGCTGTCAAAAATATATACTCTTTGAGCTGCTATACAAAAGATCTTCAGGTTGAAAGTCAAACCTTGTATTTTGCAATGGTGTATTTATTTTGAGGGGTTTGCGGTTTTTTTGGCTTTTGGGTTGTTTTTTAAAAAAATTGTTGCTGAAGAAATTTCTGAAACGTAAGTCACAAAAGTGCATCTGATTAAACTTTTACTTTCATTATAGAGTTTAATAAAGACCTCTGCCCTCTAAAGAAAATCTAGATACACTGGTTTTAATATACAAGATCCTTCCTTTTTATTCTTTCCCAGTCCCAACATTGTTGCAAGCTGACAAGTAACAGGGAGGGGGAAAAGGATTCGTTCCAAGTGAAGTGTAGAAAACCAACGTCTTTGGATATTCCAGTTCAAAACATGCAATTAAGCAGTTTTCTTTAAGTGAAAGAAAGCTTTGCAAAGATTGTAATTACTAGGATGCAAATTTATTCTTCTTTATATATTCTATCTATTTTATTCAATACTTCAGAATAGTTTTATGAATATGCAATCATACTATAAAGACAAAAACAGACTTGATAAGAAAGCTACTTTTCATTGAGTTGCATAAAATTATTTTAATAAAATTACTGTCTGTAACTTTAGACATATTTCTAGCTGGAAGTCCAGTTTCTAAATGGTGTGGGTGAAAATAATGGAAATGGAAAGTAACTACACATCAGCACTGGCCTTAATACAATCCAATTAAAGAAAAATGAAAAATTACTTTGTAAACAGTACTGCACATCCATGGGCAGATAAAAATACAGTAGTAAAATAAATATTCGTATAAAAATACACTAATATACTAATAAGATTTCACTAATAAATTCATATATTTATTAATAAAGCCACAGTCTTAGTCATACAGAATGGGTGACAATACAGTATAGACTAGACATTTATATAGCCTAGAGGAAAGATTTTAGGTATCAGAATTCTGCTATTATTTAAAATTCCCTGAAAGAAAATAGCATATAAAATCCTAAGATATATTTTGGAGATTAAAAAATTAATCCTTCAATACCAATTTTTCAGGGCCAGTGGATTAAATGTTGTCATTAAAAAATCTTTTCTGTGCAGATGAAGAACAGGAAGAATAAAGAACAAATAAGCGCCTTAAGATTTGGAAGAAAAAAAAAGATTATTTTTTCAGAAGTTGTCACACAAAGGGCCTATGTCATAGTGGAGGACAGTGCTAGGTAGCACTGTAGACAATGAACATAATTATATAGTGGCTTAATTTAAATTACGTTACATTCCTAGGCTTCTTGTATGATTTCACTCTCCCATCATGACCTTGCTTTTACATTGCCAGTGGAACTCATCTGCCCCTCAGTAAGCTGAGTCATCTCACTAAAACAGAGGGAAATCTTATTTATTTCTTCTTGTCCAGTTAGCTCCCTGTTAACGTAACAAATTGATTTAGATGACTGAAGGGTCAGAGAAATGACAGTGCTGCTGCAAATAGGGGGAGGCAGGACTGACATCCCCAGCACATATCTACTCATTGGTCTCATGGTTGTCTCATCCCATTATGATTTCAACAAGGAAAGCAATGAAAAGCGTAAAACTCTAATCATTTTACATGTCTTTTGCTGCCTCTCCCCACGTATACTATTTTCGTTCTAAAATGGAAAATAGGATCTTAGTGCACACAAATACACATCCAAGTACTTCAGAACTGCCCTCCTTTGAGAAGTCTCAACTTAAATTAAACTCATTAAGATTAGTTTGGCCAAAACTTCACAATAGACATAGTACTCAAAATTATACAGGTTATAAAAAAAATATTCTAGTTGCTACACAGAAACCAAAAGAGCATATGCTATTATAACCATGGAAGTCTTGGAAACTTTCACTCGAGACAGAAAAACAAGTGTGCTTTACCAAGTGAAGAACACAGAGTATGAAAGTTTTCATTATAAAGATCTTCACAGATTTGGAGAAAAAGATTGAGTGCATCTGGCTATTGTCCTTAGCTGGGAAACAAGCCACCATCGCTGGCATTCAGCAATCTACCCTTCAGACTCACTGATGCTACAGTAATTTTATTTACAGTGGAGACTTCTAAAAAGCTTTAAGCATCCTTGAATTAATTCCATTAATCAAGTAATTATATTGACTGATAACAGCTCCTTTTACTTCAATTGTAAGAAAATATCGCTATGTCCATTCAATAGCTAAATATTTTAAAGACAATATTTTAAAATAACTGCATCCTGAGGATCCAACAAATCAGAAAGTTATAAAATGTAAAATATGTGGGGGCTAACAGATTTGTAGATCTAATCGTTGCATAAGAGTACAGTAGTGAAATACTAGAAAATATTTAAGATTTTAAAAATCATTACCTTTGGAATCTTATTCTGTAGATCATAATAAACAATTATTAACTCACTTAAGTATTAATGTAACATCACATATCTAAATGCTTTTATTTAATTGAGCAGGCTGAGAGAGTTGGGGCTGTTTAGCCTGGAGAAAAGAAGGCTCTGGGGAAACCTTATTGCAGCTTTCCAGTGCCCAAAGGGGGCTTGTAAGAAAGATGGGGAGAAACTCTTGACAAGGGCCTGTTGTGACAGGACGAGGGGTACCAGTTTTACAATAGAGGGAGGAAGATTCAGACTTGATATCAGAAAAAAGTTTTTTTTACAGTGAGGGTAGTGGAGCACTGGAACAGGTTGCCCAGAGAGGTGGTGGATGCCCCATCCCTGGAAACATTCAAGGCCAGGCTGGATGAGGCTCTGAGCAACCTGATCTGGTTGGGGATGTCCCTGGTCCTTGCAGGGGGGTTGGACTGGATGGCCTTTAAAGGCCCCTTCCAGCCCAAACCATTCTATGATTTATGAACATCTTCATAAACAGTATTTTATGTTTAAAGATTGAAGAGGAAAAAAGAAAAAGAGAAAAATTTAAGTAAACTATATGCAACACAGGAAAAAAAAATAATCAGAGTACATGGGAAAAAAAAATATCTAAAAGACATCTTTGAACAAACTGAAATAAGCCTTAAAAAAGGCCAGAAGCAATAAATAGTCACCAACATAGATAATCAGAGACATTTAATACAAATTTAATTAAATTACTATTGACTTGGTGCATTCAGGTATGTATTTTATTTTAGTCCAGTATCCACTAAAAATTTTAAGTAATAATCTATTAATAATCACCATTGTTACAACAACCATGCCATTTTAAGTTATATGTAAGATCATGTCAGCATTTCCTTTAATGTGTGCTGTCAGAGACTTGTAATTTGGCCATAAACTTGCTCTGCATTAAAACTTGGCAGATAGGACCTCTGCTAGGTATAGATTACTGCTCCAAAATTTACAGAACTATTTGGCTAATTTAAAAATCAGGCTTTTTAACATTAAGATTTACTGTCTGTATGTAGTAATCATACTTCATACTGTTACCACAGAGCGTTAAGACTGTAACTGGGAAACTACAGATAGTCATGTGATGTTTCCTTATCATCACTGGAGTTCATATCAATTCTGAATCTAAAAAGCACACTGTTAAAAATGATAGTATCATTGAATATATAAATTCTTGTTTAAAAAACTCAAAATAAGCAAGTTTCCAAAATTGTGACATTTCTGCACATGTACTACCAGACACTTGCATGCAAGTATTTGGTATTTTGTGACAATTCTTATCTGGATAAATACGCATATGGCCATTACCATATCCACAAATCATCAAATTTGCCTGAAGTAATCAAAGGCATATAGCTGTACATAGATACAAGAAATGGGGGCATTTGACAAATTGGACATAATTACTAATTAACTCCTACCCTTAACTTCACAATAGCTTAGAACTTCCTGAATCGTCTCATGTGTCAAACAAATGCAATAACCTAACTAAAAGAGTGACATTTGTAAATTATATTATTGATAAATGTCCGTCAAAATTTAGTCTCAAAATCTACTATTTTGCAGTACATGCACCTAAAGATTAGTTTTTATTAAACTTGGAAAGAGTCAAGTCTGTGTCTTAATTTAAAACAGTTCTCAAATAATTAAATGGGCACCACTGGTATTTGTTGAGAGAGGGAGGAAAGGAAGACAAAAAAAAAAAAAAGGTAGAGGTAAAAGGTACTTTAGTCTCTGTACCAACTCAGCATTTGGCTTTTGGACTGCAAAACGTAAAGACATCACCTAGTGTCAGACATCCACAAGCAATATTGCACCCCTGCTCACTAGCAACTGGGCTTGTTTTGCTAATCCATTTCACATGGCTCACTAAATAGCGTTAATATACTGAAGCTTCTTGTTATTTATTAGTGTTTGAGCTACTTTCAAAACAATAACATTCATAAAAAAATCCTTTCCATCTTATTGGAGGCACCTTAAAGTATACAGTTCTTTTTTTCTTTAACTGATTATCTGCAGACGTTTTTGTTTCCTTACAATTAATTACGTTTTCTTTTTTAAAACTTCAGGAAAAACAGAACATATTAGAGAACATTACTTCCTCACCCACATGCTGTTACTGTAATAGACTAATGGCATCATATGAACAAAACACAATCAAAAACAGAAGTATTAGCTTTTCCTTTTACTTTAAATTTCAAAGTATATTTAAAAAAAAAAAACTCAAAACTTCACAAGTGAATAGCAAAAAAAATTTTTAATACCTACCTTAATAATAGATGGCATTTTGGAGTTGAGGTTATCATAAGTAAAATGCAGACGAGTCCTGAAGGAACATTTGTACAGCAGAGGTTCTTGGTAAAATTCAATTTTACCACTAGCATTTCTCTTATCAAGGCATACTGTGCAGTCAGAAAAGTTGATCATCTTTCTCAGTACCAGATCAGTGGCTTTTAAAAGAAGTATATAGGTTAAAAGAATATATTGCACAAGAAAAATAAATTAAGCATATACATTCTTATCTAGAAGAAAACTATACAGGATAGTTGAGCGCACACTAAAAATTTAAGTTATCAAAATACTTGTTTATGTGACTAAAGAGAAAAATTTAGCATGTCAAACTTTTTCAGACAAATGCTTAAAGAATGAGGACAAATTAGTTACATCCAGTTCAAGTTTTCATCCTTTCACTGTACCATAGATATTTTTATAAAATAAGAGTATTGCTTCACGTGCTAACATAAGACCAATGAATATTATTCTTATCATTCTCCCAAAAAGTCTTGCATATTTTCCTCCAAAGTTTTCTTTTGACTCTTCCAAAGCAAACAAGAGCTATTATAGTGATCTTAACATGAAACATATTTTGTAATTTTGTCATATTCATTTGTAATAATTTTAGCTACAATAAAGATATAGGTCCAGTGGTCAAGAAATCATTAATTAAATTTCCTGTTCTACCAGAGATCATCTAAGTGATCGTGAAATACTCTTACTGTGCCCAAATTTCACCTCTATCAAATGTCAGTAAAAACACTTAGACTTATAGAAATACTGTGAACATTGGTAATTCAAAAACTGGTAATTCAGATACTGAAGACCAAGATAAAAATCAAAAAGTTGGGGGTTTTGTCATGAAAATGTGAAGCCAAATAAAGCACGTTTTACCAATTGGTATGCCATGCTCAGTACTGTGCAGCACATTTTACTGCCTCTCTAAGCCAGTGTATTTAGAGAGTTTTAAGATCACAAACAACAGAACACCTTAAGATTGCAACAGAACACCTTAAGATGCTACCACTCATTCACAAAAATAGAAACAGGTTGCCTAAGCACTCTCTGCCAGCTAAAAGCACAAAATTAAACGCTGTCACAGGACAGCAAGTATGAGCAGAGAGGACGACAAAACACGATCTGTGATCATACAAGTATGCATGAAGAATTAGTCTGTTTTATTACAACTGGCTCTTCAAAATTAAGGGCAAGGGAAAAACTGGTAAGAAATTAAAACAGACAGAAAGTATTTTAATTCTGACATAAAGGGCCTATTTTATTAGACGTGCAAATCTTTTTATTAATTTAAGAGTGCCTCCACTGGCACCTAAAATGAAAAAATATCTACTCACCAGAGATGTCCATAAATGCTCGATCCCAAAACTCATCCACTGTATAGCATTCTGCAGAAGTGATATTGACTGAGAGAACAATATCATCCTCCACATATTTTAATATGAGGTTGTTGATCACAATGTTGACATTATTTACAACACGTCTGATCAAGCTCTGAACATAGCCTATAAAATAAAACAAATTCTTATGAGTTATATAAGGAAGACATGATGTTAAATTCATTTATTACTTAAGTCATTATTTCCAACCTGTATTCTTTAAAATCGAAGTTAAAACAAACGAAGTATCATTGTCCTTTATTTACGCCAAAATCACAGGACTTTAACATTCAGTGCGGTTAAGTCAATCAGTATAGTGGAAATGCAATAAAACTACAGAAAAAAAAAATGTAAATAATGGAAATATAGCTCAAGATATTAAATTTTGGTGACAAGAATAAACTTTCAAACTAGTTCAGAAAACAGAAAATCGGATTATAGTAGACAAAGAATTTTAATGACTGACTTTTTTACTTGAAAGATATTTAGAAAAAGGTTTGGAAAAGTGAACACTAGTTGCTAGGTTACTTTTTCAAGTATGCATACATTATGTCTATTTGCCCTCTCACCTAGTTTTTTACAAGTTAACTAAATATTAATATGCCCAGTACTTATTTTTTTCCCTCTCATTCCAAAGGTTATATAGCTACATCATACTCAGTAAGATCCCCATGAGGTGTAACAAAATCAATTTCTGTCAACAGCCCAAATAGTAAGCACTTGCACTGAAGTCTGTTGGGAAGAAATCCATTTAAGTTTTTTCAGACATAATATGACTCGAAAAATGATCTCGTCTGTGAATTCCCAGTACGCAGTAAACAGTCATATTTTACCAATATGGTAAAGAAATTAAATACTACCCATATTCATGTCTTTTATGTATACTAAATGTAACTATGGAGCTATCCAATTTGTCCTTGGGAAAAAAAAAAAGCCTTAAAATTTCTATGTTTTGAAATTGATAACATTACTCACATTCTATCTAAAAATACATTTAATATATGCTATAGAGGTCTAATTTGGTAACTACACTGAAAAAGGCCAGTTACGATTCAAGTATAAACCAGGTAATGATAACAAGCTTCAAGAGTAGTTTTCTGAAACTTGTATTAAATAAGACTCATTTATATCAACAATTTAGTTCAAATAAAACTTGAAAATGAAAACCAAAACATTGTGAGATCAGTTGGAGCAGACTCAGGTTGCTACTTCCATTCTACTCTTCTTTTTCTATCTACTCATTGTTTTCACACTTAAATATTACTTTTCACCTTAGAGTATATTGAACCCATTAAATAAGTAATTTTCTTGAGTTCCACAACTGCAAATTTACACAGTTGACATAAGATATCTTTCCTTTTTCAGCATTCAAAGCCTCCAACTGTCTCTTTTATTAAAAATAAAATACGCTTTCAGCTATCACTAGCAGAATATTTAGATTCTGATTGGGTACATATCTACATTTTAGAAGTACTTCAGTATTAAAATCTTAATTGTAAAACATGTATCACATGTCTTATCATAACTCAGCTTGCTTGATTTTATACTTTTCTTGAGCACACATCACCCTTTGAGCAAAGCTAGACCCAGCAGGACA
>WHYT01017916.1:75804-101371 GCA_009806455.1 Tetrax tetrax | reverse complement strand
GGGGAAAAAAAAAAAAAAAAAAAATAGAAGGCTGAACTTACTTGGAGAAATTGCAGACGATAGATCCACACATACATTAAAAGGGTAGACAATAGCTTCTGAAAGAAGGATGAGTTACCATAAAGGATGCAAGATTTTTCCAATCATCAATATAGTACTGAAACAAGCTGTTTGTTCTTTTTTAATTTATGGCTATTTGGCTATTTCAGTCCTACAGGACTTTTCCAGTCTAATCCATGAAAAAAATGAAATGGGTGTTCAGCATCAACTCTGTTTGGAGGGCATTTGTTTGCTTTCTTGTCTCTGACAACCTTCTGATGCTTTTCATCAAGGAATGTGAGTCTCCTGAAGACTCTCTCAGAACTTCTAACTACAGCGCAATTTCACTGGAAAGCCACCACTCTCTTCACGGCATACCTCAGCAACAATGATAGCTTGAAGCTTTTGCTTTATCTTTAAACCTGGGGTGACAGAAGCCTCTTCATCAACTTGTATATTTTGTAATCAGAAAAGCTCACCTCTCCTTCACATCTCCAGCTTACCAAGGGAAAAAGAGATCACAGACTTCTAAGCTAAAATTTTTTAAATAACTTTTAACCATACCCTCTTTCTTGGAAACTAGTTCATATGTAGCATGAAAATATTTTTTCAGATGAGTCACCATACTGCAATTTATGCTTTGAACTTGCAAAAAAACTCAAGATGTCAGAGTGACCAAACAGCTCAATTAGCACATTTCCTTTCCCTGAGCTCACTTACAGATTGTACAGAATGCTGTTGCAACTACTTAATGATTTAATCTGATAGGATCACATTACGCTTGCCTTTTAATATTTATGTTGGCTACAAGAAAAAGAAAGGGGGGCCAGGGGACAGGGAAAGCATTCTATTTCTGAAGTGTTAACCGTATCGAGCCTGACAGCATTTAAGTCTAACTTTTCTATCTGTGTACGAACATGACCACGTTCGATTAATCTTCTCACAACTTCACGCAAAAATCTATGTGATGTTTTAATCATATAGAGTACTCTAACACTTGAAGATGAAATAAGAGTGGCTTAACCTTTTACCACTGCCAGAGACACACACTAGCACACTGGGTTTCGGGAGCGGTTGTTTGTTTTAACAGAAAGGGGTGGAGAACACTTAGATTGTGTTAACTTTGAAATAAAGTCTCAAAAAGTCTCAAAGCTTAGCCTATCAATAAATCCAATACAATCACCTTTTTATATTTCCCAGCTTACAAAATGGCTGCAACCGTTTAGAACAAGTTGGACCTAAAAGTAATCAAAACAAAAATGTACATGTTCCAAGATGGTGACAAAATGCAACACAAAAAAATTATCTCAGAAATATACCTATATGACTTCATCCACATGAAATAACAGAGTATACCCATATTTAAGAAGAACTCAACCTGACCAAACATTTGAAAAAAGTTGTTTTTAATCTGGGATAACATCCATTCATTTCCTTACATTACGCAATTATCAAAAAGGTTTTAGAGCTGCATGGGGGTTTTTTGAACACACAAAATTTTTGAACACACACCATTTTTCACAACAGCTACTGATACCTTATAAAGCAAGTAATTTAATTTAATTACCAGAAGATAATAACAGTGGCCATGACCTTATAGGAACTGCACTCCTACGCAGACATATATCTCAAAGCTTTCTGTATCCGCGCGCTTCTGCTCAATGTTACCTTTAAGAGCACACTATTAATTTCTCAACCATGTGGCTGTCTCATAAGCCCAGAAGTAAAACATGTTCATTAAAGAGATGGGAAAAAGTTCCAAGCAAACTGCCAAAACTAGCATAATTATGAAACTATTTAACACTGGAACCAACTGGAGTCACACACTGTGTCTAGATCACAGTGATGTCATCAGAAACACCCAGCCAAAAAGCACTAAAACTACTGCGCTCCCATAAATCCACCTCACACCAGATGACAAACATTTTAAAGTTAAAGTCAAAATTATACTGGGGGTGGGAAGGGAGTTACTTTCTAAAAGTGCTAATAACTATAGTTATAGTATGAGATTGGATAAATGCCCATTCATTTCAGGATTAACAAGAGTGATTCCAAACAACAGTCACAACAGCGGAAAACTAAAAATACTCATGATGTTTCTAGAGAGATGATTTTTCAAGAAAATAACACTCATTTATAAAAACATTTTTTCCCACTTGCTTATATCATCAGTAAAACCTAGAAAATTTAAAATTCAACATGAAGTCCTGCTTATGGGTGTTATTACACAAATATACCTTGAATCAGGACAAATAGAAGTTAACAAAACCAGACTCCTTTTTCCCTTTTTAGCAAATCTGTCAGACCAGGTACTGAGCTGAAATGTTTTTACAGAGCACTATGGTTACTTCTAAAACTACAAAAGTCATAAGTAGCATGCTGAAGACACCTAGGCTAGTAAATTTATGTGCGAGCTCCTCAGTCAGCTTTCTACTGCAATACAGAATAGTTTTTGCAAGGTTTAAAGTGAATTACAATTGACAACATCTGAACACATAATAGATGAGGTTTATTATAATCCTTCCGAATAAGTGGCGTTTATTACCTTTGTTCATTATTCTGTTTCCCAAATTTAAAACAGCTATTTTTCTCTCTTAAAAGACACTTTTATCACACACATACAGGAAAATGTGTAAAAACAATGACCATTATGAAATAAAATTTTAAAACCCAAACCGATCCTAAGTGCTTACTGCACAAACTTGCAGAGTTCTCCATCGTGGTTTTCTCTCTTCCTCTAGAAGATTTTGCTTTTTCTGATCCTTTGTCATTTCTAAAGCAATAAGCTCAATATCCTTTACAAGTCAGCAGATTTCTACTTCTATTGTATTTTTATTTCTGTAAAGCATATCTTAAATTGCAAGATGCAAAAACTGCAAGAGGGGAACACATTTCCCACCAGAGGACTGTGTACGGCTGAGCAGTTAGCTGTGTGTGGCAAGACTAAAAGTAATATTCACAATATGTTCGTTTTCGCAGGCCTTTGACACAGTCTCCTGCAGAGACCTTATTCCCAAACTGGTGAGATACAGGATACAGTTTGTGGGAAAAAGTGGCTGAACCACTGGGCTCAAAGGGTTGTGATCAGGGGTACAAAGTCCAAGTAGTGGCTGGTTACTCATGACATCCTTCAGGGATCAGTACCGAGCCCATCGTGTTTAACATCCTTATCACAGACTGAGAAGATGGGATGGAGGGCAGCCTCAGCAAGGCTGTGGATGGTACCAACCTAGAGGGATGAGTCGACGCATTGGTGGGCAGGGCTGCAATTGATAGGGTCCTTGAGAGGCTGAAGAAATGGGCTGTTAGGAACTCTGTGAAGCCCACATGCAAACACTAAGTCCTGCACCTGGAATGGAAGTACTCTGTGTAACTGTACAGACTAAGAGCCAAATTGCTAGAAAGTAGCTTTGCAGAAAAGAACCCAAGGGTCCCAACAGACAGCAAGTTGAACGTGAGTTAGCAGTGTGCCCTTGCTGCAAAGGCTAATGGTGTGCTGGCCTGTATTAGGAAGGGTGAAGCCAGTGGTGTGATTCTTCCCCTTTCTTTGGTCCTTGTGAGACATCGTGTGGAATACTGCACCCAGTCTAGGGCTCTCAAATACAAGGAGGACACAGACACACCAGAGCCAACCCCAACGGAGGGCCACCATGGTGGTTAGAGGGCTGCAGCACATAAGCTCTCCCTCAAGGGAGACCGAGACAACTGGGGTTGTTCAGCCTGGAAAAGGGAGATCCTACTGCTGTCTACAGCTGGGAGGGTACAGAGAAGAGGAAGCTAGATGATGTGTCTGTTGCCACTCATGCTCCCACAGTACACCTTTGACAAATCTGAAACACAAGCAATTCCAAGTAGGTCAAAAGCTTTTTCACCAGGTGGGTGATCAAGTATTGGAACAACCTGCCCAGGGAGATGGTGGAGTCTCAATCCTTGGAGCTATTCAGCACTTGGCTGGCCAAGCCCTGGAGCAATCTGCTCTAACTGGACTTGCTTTGGCCATGAGATTGGACTAGATCGTCTCCAGAGATCATCCTAAATTGCTATATGATTGCTCCCCATGCAAAAGTGAAACAAGTAGTAATGCAAGTTTTTAAAAATATTATCTTACAAATACACTATAAGTTGCACTAAAATGGTAAGCACTATCACGAGCTTGCTTTCGAAAAGACATCTGATTATGTTCCACTGCTATACAACTGTCAATACACATTCTATATGTACTCAAATGGACAAATTCAGTCATGCTACACTTCTAATCTTCCAACAACACTTCTGCTGCCTAGCACAATCAAGCATTACTTACAAACAAGTCATCAACTTTAATACAGCACAATTATCCAACAAAGAAAATTTGACTAAAACTTAACAACAAACAGAAACTTGAATGCAGAAATAGAAAAATAATTTTATTCTTTTTCTAATGAACAACAAAATAGAAGCTTAACAACAGTGAAACAGAAAAATCAGTGACCTAAACATGACATCTGTATATCTTCTGGAAGATATGAGCTAATAGTCTAATGCACACTAACTTTAAAATTATATGCATATATGATAAAAGTTATGTCAGTATAAAATACTGAAAAGAAGATTTAGCCAAATCAGACTGGGTTAATATTTTGTAGAATAGTTAAGGAGTTCTGTATTATATATGGAAATTATATATAGCTTCTACATATAGACTTGTGAACGTGCAAGTATATTCAAGACAGTCCATTTTCTTCCACTGTTACAAACACCAACTTTAAATCTTTTCAAACTGGCAAATCACATACCTCAAAGTGAGCACTGAGGTGAGCTCTGTCATTCTCTAAGCAAATGAGAACATGATGGAAGGTCTGTATTTTTCTACCTATTTTTTTTTTTTTCAGTACTAGTTCACGCAGAAACATGTCAAAACCTCAACTACTTAAATTATGTACTGGACTATGAAGAAACATCCAGGAATTTGGAGCAGAGGTGCAGTGGCAAAGCACCTTGACGAGTGTGGGGAATAAACAAGGGCAACCTGGTCAAGAATAATGGACAAACTGGAGCAATCAAGAAATAATTTAACAATGTGTTAGCCTGCATTTGCATCTTGTTACATCTGATCTCAGCTGATGTTTGATTCAGAGAAAGGAGTAGCAGCAGTGACCAACCAGCAAGGCACACTAAGATACCTGTACTAGATCAGGAGGTTACACCCATCTCTTGGTCTATTACCACAAGCCATGTTTTGTTAATTCTATATTAGCATAGCACAATGTGCTCTGAAATAGAGGTATCAGTTGAAAATCCATGCGAAATCTGTGGACAGGCTGAAACATTGCCACAGCAGCCCCAAATAAAAGCAAAGCAGCTTGTAGCAAGTCTGTTGCACTGATACTGCAGAATGTGTGCTGTTTGCCTATTGATTTCTGGGCAATAGCACCTCCCTGTGATGTTGCTACTGTTTTGATTAGCCAATTATCCGAGATATTTGAGAGGAACATTCCTTTGTTTACAAGAAAGGGAGCTGTCAGAGTCTGAAAGCTTATGGTGATAAGGCCACAGAGCCAAAGGTAAATAAAACAGGCTATTCTCACTAAGTGCCCCTCAGAAATACACCCCAATTTCTCAACACTCAAGACAGAGCAACAAATAAAATGACTTTGCAAGTCTTTTTGAGGGAAGTGAGTTGTACAAATATCTTCCTTCTATTTTCAAAAGAAAGTTATATTATAAACTGTTAACTGATCATCTAGTAAAGTTTCTGATATATTTTATTGTGTTTTTAAAACATTACGAGGCCACCTACCATGATGTAAGTGCTTTCTAACAGAAATAAACATCTCAAAATGGCTTTTCTGCAATTTCTCCTACGATAAGCTTTTTACAGATCTCACTCTTCTTCATGTTACAGGAAGTTCACCAAATGCTTTGATTTGGGGGATACAGGTGGGGGCATCTTAATTCTGTGACATTATTCTGTGTTTGTTTAATACCTAGCACAGTGGAGTCCTGATCCGTGACTAGAGCTCTCAAAGCTACAAAGAGGAAAACAACAAACAGTAAGAAATATTACAGTAGCAACTGGCAGCTATACTCAAGACTTGGCATCACTATAGCACACTATTCCTAAATGTTTGTTCCACAAAACTCACAGTGCATAGAACTCTAACTCAGTAATTCAAACACCAGGGTGGCCTGAAAGGAAAAGGGTGAAGACAAGAGACATAGCAGAAAGACTAGTGCTAGGTGAATGCCTTCAGCAAAACTACTGATCTGGGGCATCCTTGATACAGGAGGGATGAGGGCTAAAAAGGGTCCCTCTGCCCCACATACTCTCTGTGCCTGGAAACGAGAAGGAAGAGTGGCTGAAACAGATCACCCTGAAAGACTGGGAGGAAAGAGCAACGGGAAACACGCTCAGGAGAACAGGCTGCAAACATGAGAAGAAAAAAAAGAGATGAGAAGTGACCTACAACATTTTTATTCTCTTTTCCAACTTGTGTCCAGAAACAATCAAATCTAATAAAATTAAGACCTTTAAAAGAATTTACATCTATTTTTAAAAATTCTTGAAAATTAAGTGTGAATAAAACAGAACATATTTCAAGTTGAAATAGTTCATCTCCATACATGAAACCCCAAAACACTTTGACTGTTTTGCTGTCACGCAGCCTAACGCACAATTCAGGGGCTGTTTCAGGACCACCTCACCCACACACAGGTCCAGCCACTGAACCTATCAGCACCAAAACAAATATATTTTTCTTACACCTCTGCATTCCTTCTACATACAATACCAGTATTTAAGCCAGCTTACATTTTTTGGTCTGTTATTCTGGAAGACACTGTACCAAAGACTGGACATACTCTCATCCTTTTACAGATTCCTTGAAATATCAATGAAGGATAGCTGAGCACTGCTTCTCTAGCATTTATCAAGTATATTGTTCTGAACACTATAGTAAGATCGAAACACGATCGAGCATGGCTTGATCAATCATTTATTCACTAAACAACATCTGGGAACCATTAGCAAAAGCTTGGTCCACTCAGGTCACTCTTCCTATTGTAATCTGTGCTGTCTGCTAGACGGCTAGCACTAATCCCCACCCCTGTGGCAGATTACTCAGGGTACTCGTTTCCACCACTGTCCTTGTGGGTTGTAGTTGCAACTCCATTTCACACTTTCTTTAGGGGGTACTTTCCCCTACCATGCTTCCTACTGCAGTTTGTTACAAAGCCAGGCCCCATGTGCAAGAACTCCCTCCACCAAGCACCTGTCAAGGATGTAGTAATAATTGTTATTACAACATAACCTTGCCACCCATTTCCTTCACAGAAAGGTAGAATACTGTCCAGACCAAATTTTCTCCTACTCTTGAATACCATTGAGCAGCATACCTACAGCAGGGCTCCAGCAAATTCAGCAATCCCCAACTCTCAAATTTCTAACATCACAACAAGCCTCTGACACAGGACAGGGAAAGGCCTGAGGTGCAAAGGTTTGCCTGGAGAACTTGCTATCCAACCAGCTCTTTTTATGGCTGAGCATCACTTGGGCAGTGTTTGGCTTTTGGCAGCTGCTGAGGCTGGAAAGACAGGAAAGTAGGGAATGAAGTGGCAATGGATTACATATGCCAGTGTCAGATGGAGAAGTATACCTGCTAGGGTCTCCCCAGCTGCCATTTATTTTCACAGATTTATAGGTTATTATCCTTAAAGTGACTAATTCTCCATGAAAATTGTATGAAACTAGCTAATAGGTTCAAAATTTAATGGAGCAGTGCAGAACAAGAGGAAGAAAAGACTGAATGACAGACAAAATCATGTATGTCTGGTTTCCTTAAGATACCAAGCTTAAAATCGAACACAACTGAAAAGCGCTAGGGTCACATATTTTAGTCTACCAGGCCTCTTCCTCAGTTACCGTTTGAGATTAGTCCAAGCCAAATTTGAGCTTCTGGCCACTCAGCACAGAACACTCACCAGGGGAATTATTCTTGAGCTGGGAATGGCAATTTTCAGGATGTTTTGCCAGTATAGGGAGGTTCAAGTACAAAAGAGATTTCTCAGCCATGGACACAGCAATACTTAAACTCTACAGTTTTCATTGCATTCTGCAAATTCAAAAGCCTGAGGAATTTCATTAAAGAAAAAGTAAGCTCTCAGCTTACAATACGATCTACAGCAGGAGATCAGAATATTGACATGACACTTGTGAAAAATAAGAACTAAGCACAAACTTCACAAAAAGAACACTAACATCTTTTTAGGCCTATATTAAGACAAAACTTCATTTCCTAACTTATTGCCAATAGTTATCTAGTATACTTTTTGTGCATTCTTTGCACATATATGTAATATTATGTAACTATTATTAGCGCTGTGTATGATGATACTCAAATAGCTTTAACAAATCAAAAATCTAGTGGGTGAGTATAATTGTATGTCAGATTTGAGAGACTTCCATACCTGGCTGAAATATCATTTGTTCTAATTTATATCATTTTCTAGCTGATCAAATCCTAAACACAGAAGCCTAGTTAGTAAAAAGCTTCAGTTTTCTCCAGCTATGTAGTTGTTTGAAGCAAAACTTCCATAAAAACAAGACAATAATTTTATCAAAATGCATGTACTTAATCTTTTCAATAGGACATTAATAGTCCTACTCTAATTGTAACAACTCACTTTGAAATACATATTTTATTTTTATTCTTCTTTCTTTTTAAGTTAGCTTCAGACACCACTATGAGGAAGAAAAAGTTTTCACCAAATGTAATTTATCAATTACATCTTATCTAAACAACATTAGTTAACAAAACTAATGGACTAAACTACAAAGCTGACTGAATGGCTGCAAAACCTTCCTGGTTAATCAATGTAAAAAAAGTACACATAGGTGCAACTTATTCAAAACATGTACATTAAGGAGGTTTTACTTATAATCAGTCATTTCTTTTGCAGTTGTCAGTCTGTGATGTGCATACCATTTCAAGGAATTTATTGCTATTTATAATGCACTGCTTTTTAAACAAGAAAGCTTTTGAAATATTACCTTAAACCTAAACAAACATTAATTTATCTTCTAAAACAGTCAGCAATCTATCACAGAAAACCACCAGAATGCTATATATTAAGAGAAGTGTAGCTGTCAACACTACATTATAACTGTTGTGAAGTTTTACAAAAGACGTCTGTAATTATAACATAACACGTAAATTTTTATCACATTGTTTAGTTTAAGATACAATATGCCTCCTCTCAGGCAGTAGGGAGTTTTTCTCAGGATCCTACATTTATTATTCTTTCTAGCAACCACCATGTGCACAGCACTTCATTTCTTACACAAATTTTGACATTCAAAATTCTTCAAATAAATATACCTTCCTTAGCACAAGCTAATCAGACGGGATTTTTTAAAAATACGTAAAATTAAGAGCAAAACCTCTTTTCCCAAATCAGTACCAAACATTCTCAATGGAAGATAAGTTTTCTTTTACCCTGGTCTAATTTGCAATGAAAGAATGAGTACAGGTTTAAAATGAGGGAGAAAAGTGAGGAAATGAAGCTGAGTGCCCTGGGGAACAAAACATACAAATAGTCTGAAAGGAGCTGGGGGGATGGGAACAGGACTGTTATTGTTTGGTCCTCAACTGTGCACTCCAGCCATACGCAGAAGAAAGATTACAAGTTGGACAACAGGATGGAGAAATGAGATTCAAAAGAACCTGGGGAAAAAAAATACGTATGTAGGAAAGTTAAAAGTCTGGAAATAACCTGTAATCTCATATAATGCCAAGCAGGAAAGCTCAGGGAGCAGTGGAAGAAGAAAATAATGTACCTTGTTTCAAATCAAAACACGGAACATCATCTGTAACAAGACTACTGAATAACATAGGCCAAGGAACATATTTAAAGCTAAACGCACAAAAATATTCTCTTAAATCTATAATGCATTGGTTTTTTATCTATTCTTTTAAATTTATAAAACAGATTTCTTAATGTAAGTTTGACATGAGTAATCACAAGTAACACACCATTAAGTCATCAGCTCATTCAGGCTTCTCTAACGTTTATCATTTTACATGGTTTACATTTGTTGGGATGGTGGATAGTCTTAGCTTATTCAAAAACTAACTTAAAGCGTACTACCCATAATACTATAAATTCAACAGTTCTGAAAGCTGCTCCTTCTCAAGATTTCATGTTGGGGAAGGAACACAAGTTTGTGATTCACTGCACAAACAGATTACACATTTGCTTTATACCTGGTAAGAAAAAGAATGCATCTAGCTTTCATATAGCTAACAGGCTGGCACATAACTGTTTCCAAATTTTCTGGTCAAGAAGCTATGGTTGAAAGAACACACACCTCCGCTTTATACTGAACAAATACTGAAATGTTGACTGCTTAAATACTTATTTTATGTCTACCTGAGCCTCAAAATCAGTTTCTAAGCTGTAATACAAGGTTCAAATAGACAATACACTACATATCAAGAAAGCCACCCCAGGACATGATTGTGACAGTACATCACAGTGATACGAGTCTCTTAACCTAGACACACAATGGTATCTAAATACCCATCTTTTGAAATATACTGAATTGTGTTTCCTACATTATGACTCTCTATATGTTTTTAGAAAGATGATCTGGCAGTTAGAACTTAATCGAAACCCTGCTCCCTTGGCAGAAGCACATAGGCACACTTACAAGTAGGTAAGTACTTGTGCCAAATGATGAACACATCTATCCATATGCAGTCTTTTTTTTAAACTTTCCCACACTCTACAAGCATTACGATGAACAAATATAGTTTAAATAGAAAAAGTAATATAAAAAAATTAATTTAAAATATGATTAAAGAGTTACAGTTTCATTGTAATGGTTAAAAAAATAAGAGATGCAATACTGGAAATAGATAATTTGTGGGTTTTAGTAGCTCTTTGAAAAATAAAGTAGTAACAATACAGAGTAAGAACAAAGAGCACCTATATTATGAAGCCAAAACTTCATGCCAAACCATGTTGGAAAGTTATCAATTGTATATATACTTTTATGATTTTCATAAAAACTCTCGATGACAAAAATGGCATTAGTCACAGTGGTATCTTCTAAACTCCTTATAAATTTTTACATCAGAAGTGTCAATGTCAGACTTATCTACAAATTAGAGTTTTGAATACTTCTAGATGTAGACACAGCTTACCAAAAATGTTATTTCTAACTAAAACTAACACATTACATGTAAGATCTCAAAAAACAAGGATGCTTCCACCTTTGTTTTTCTTTTGTGCCTGGACTATAACCGCATTATGTGTACGTTTGTCAACCACATATCCTCTGCTCCTAGATGAAAATGTACCACAATAGAGTCTTTAATTAGTTCCCAATAAAGATTACTTCATTAAGGTACTTTGGTAATGCTCATCAGCGCAGTATAGCAGTATATAAGAACAGATTAATATACACAGAGTATATGTGCGTATACTTATAGTTAAACTGATACGTATTTACATACGAGTGCGTGTGTGTATACATATACTATATATTTATAAACTTTCGCTTAAAGTGTCAGATATCTAAATATCATTATCTATTAAGATATTATTTTATAACTGCTTCCACAAACAAAAGGGTCCCATACGTATCTGCATGGAAAAACTCATACTACACAGTTTTTCCCCTAGATTCAGTCTGCAAAATAAATTTAAGAGAAAAAAGTGCAGATGGCCTGAATACAGCACATTATTTTCCATGAGTAATCTGTGTTCCTGTAGTCGAATTTGCTCTACGAAAATGTTTTCTGTGAAAAGTATCAAGTAAGTGATACTTATCTGTGCCATTCACGATGTTATATTTCACTAGAAAAATATCCTTGTATTTAATCAAAAACATTGCATGTGGTATATGTTGCAGGTCAGAGAAAAATATTTGCTACTTTTGTAACAAACATTTTGTTTGTTTTTTCCCCCGACTCAGGTTTACACTTTAATATGAAACATTTCCCTGTCTGATCAGGTTTTTTAAATGTATAAAGATTACAGACTTTTTTAGTCTATAAAACAACAGGGCTAGAAATAGACAATGAAAGTCATATTTATTTATTACAAAAGAATGTGCTTGGTTCAGAAAACCAAGTAGAGGCTTAGATTTTTCTTTTAAAATGCAAACCATCCTCAAAACTACATCATTTTAGGTCAATCACAACAAAAATAGTTACTTATATGCATTTAGATTTGGAATATTACATTTTTCTAATATCAGACTGAAGACCTCTTAAGCTCCAAACATAACAAAAACTAAATGTCTCAAAACTTAACAGGCAGGATGAGAGATAGCAGAAGACTCTAAACACATTTCTCTCATTTCTACATCATAGGGCCAACTTGGATTTGTTCTAGAATAAAAGCTTTGTACTGTAATTAGGCACTAAAGATGAGTCAACATACCAAGACATTAGCTTTTCACTTTCGGAGAGCTCTGCTTAATCACTGATGAAATCATATTTGTTACCTCTCATTGGTATGTTTAAATAAAGTGTGCAGCACTGATTTTTGAGGGGTTGCATCAAGACACTTATAGACAGTGACCACTTACTATCTACACATTCCTAGAAGCAAGAAAGCACTTCAGGGTCGCTAAAGAATCACACATCCCAGAAAAAGGCTGGGAATTACCAAGTTTCAGGGTACTGTACCTTCTTACTCTTTCCTTGTCGGTTCTGATTTACAGCTGCAGAAAGTAACAATATCGAGTAACACCTTGCAGTAGCTCTGAGTTGTCCCAAAGGGCAAATGACCAAAGACAACAGGAACGTTTCTCTTTTGCAGAACACCTGTATGTTGTAAGTTTTTTTGAACAAGATTAAGTCCTTACAAAAATATTTAACCACCTGTAATCTCAACTTCAAACATCTTCAAAAGCACAAACCGAGGACCTCCAAAAGGAGCTTTTGCTGACTGCTGCATCAGTGGCATGAAGGACAGAAAACCACAGGAACGGAAGAATAAGCTCCAAAAAGTAGTAGGGCTTCTCAGTTGAATCAAACAGAAAAACCCACAAGAGTTGCTCATCCAGTCTAAAAACTGGGCACACACACAGTGCTGAGGTAACAAACACGCAGAAATACATGATGCACATCACATCCCAGAGGACTCAAGAAGCACCAATACACTCAGAACTTCCCTTCTGGTCCCCACTCCTTTCATTCTCTCCCTCAGTGCTCCTATGCAAGTGTTACACCTGGCTTAACACACTCCATTATGCTCAAGTTCATCCACTCACCTATATTCATGCAACCAAAAGATGACATAGCTCCTTTTGCCAAATACCTCATAAAGAAGGTATAAGCCAGCCACAGATCACTAGTCCAGCTGAGTCCTTCCCTACGTTTGCTACTGTTAAAATTGGCAAATTACAGTGTCTCTTCTGTAACAAGTTCTGAACATTAAATCCTCCTCCTCTTCCCAACGTCAGCAAGGAAAAGCAAGAAAGGACTCTATTTCTGCCTTCCACTCTAGAGTCTCATGTTGCTCCCCTGCTGCTGGTGCCATCAGCCCAGAGCATGCATCTAGGAGAGCATCAGCGCTGTGGCTGTACATATATCAGAGAGAATCATTAAATCACCAAGCTGAAGTTTTCTCTTGTGCTTCCAAGTGTGCAGTAACAAGGCCAGAGACATTCAGTTTCCTAGGGCTGCTAGCCCTAGGGAAAAAAAAAATCATCCCTCATAAGTCTATCCAAGAAAAACTTTCAGGTACCAAAATAATTTTTGGAGTGCCATGTGTTAGCCCAAGAAAGAAACTTGATTTATAGTACTCCTAAAGATCAGGGAAAATTAGTTCAATTTATAGACACCTTCTTATAAGAAAATTAGATTAGATAATTAAAAAAAAAGCTCCTATTGGTCTTAGAAGTCTATTCATCCAGGATGGTAGGAAGCTTATTACTTACTCCAATATTGACTACTGAATAGTGCCAAAAAGGACAGACTAGCAGGTTATCAGAAATGGAGATGGGATAGTACAACAAAGATGACCAAAGATCTCTAAGTTTACCGAAGTAATTTGGAAGAAGTTAGAAAACTGGCTCTCTGAACAACAGCCAAACCAACCAGCATTCCCATGAGCATCTCCCAGCAACACCTCAATCAACTACAATATGTGAAGTTGAACTACACAGAGTGGTAAATCTTAGTTCCAGCATTACTAAATGGAAAAAGAAACCTCACTGACATTTGACAGTAAATTTTAATTTGGCACAGGAATGTAAAAGTATGACCAATAATTTATTTTTATCATAGAGACGATTACATACACAGCTATTACTAGATGTATATTAAATACTGCAAGATCTATAACAGCTATTGGAAACAGGTTTTTCCCCATACTAATGTACAGTTGTTTAGGTAACCACCTTTTAAACCACCTGAATACCCCATGACTCAATGTTCAGAAACCAGGTGTCAGTATGCACCTCAGATACACCCAATTGCTCCTTGATGTAAAACAGGACCACATAAGACAGTATAGTCAGAATAAAGATACTGTTCAAGCATTTCAGATAAGCAATGAAAGGCAAGTTTAACTTACATACCTAGGAAGGTTGGGTTTTTTTCTCTTTTTTTCCCTTCCCTTCAAGAGGAAGGACCTGTGTCTCTCAGGTTGAAGGAGTCTGAGTTTCCGAGTTACTTTGCCCCACTATAACCTTTCTCCTTTTCAAGGAGAGTTTGGGACATTCTCCAACTCAGGGTGGGGAAGTAAGAGGGGGCCAGCAGTGCAGTAAGACTCAATTCATTGAACCTTTTGCTGAAATCCATGCAGGTGGACTACTCTAGGTATATTACAGAATACCACCATGACTCTGTAACAGCAGCTTGTTATGGGATATTCAGTAAAACATTTTATTGAATAAGAGTACAGCAAAACCAGCTGTAGCAAACCATGCCCTCCGGAGAATCATGAAACTACCTGCTACTCACATGGTATTTTGTGCAGATGCCATTGTTAAGTAGGAAATTAAAATGGCTAAATATTTCAAATTAATCTTTGGGCAATCAAACTACTGGTTTCATAATCGCATTACTTAGGAGAAATAGGTACTACAGCAATGAAACACACTGTTTCACTGCTGCAATACAGAACTATACGTGAGTTTTGACCAGTGGGGAAACTGCTGGGCCACACACAAGGTGAGGGAAGGGCTGTCGATGGTGATGGATGAGATGATCGACCTTGGGAGTCAGGGGCTTTGCAGACTTCTCAGCAGTGAAGCACAGTGAAGCAGCAACAGTGCTGTCCCCAAGGTCATCTCCTGCAGTACCTTAAATTCTACATCTTCTAGCAACAAAAAGCGCTCTGCATAACTTACATAGTCAGTGCTTGGCCCAAGTGACAAAAAGAAAATAAGCTATCTACACAATGAACACCAACAAGCAGCTAGTTTCAATATAATCATAGAATCATAGAATGGTTAGAGTTGGAAGGGACCTTCAAAGGTCATCTAGTCCAACCCCCCTGCAACAGAGACTAAGCTTCAGTGAGTATTGTCTCTAAATATGTACACGTAGTAGAGACTAGTTTTGAAGTTTGATAAACTTACCAGTTTTATTAGGGATTTTTTCCAACAACTTACATGTTGCTAGAAGTCTGTCACAGCTGTGTGACAAAAGAACTGATTTACTGAGCAGTTAATGTAACTCACAACTTGTGGGAACATCCTATCTACAGGCTCACACACAAAGAAAGAAAACACAGACCCAAAAATACACTGTGAATCTTCTTTGTACCAAATCACAAGGTGCATTACTGCTAATAATTTTTTTCTTCAAGTCTTAGACTATACCAAAAAAAAGGTAATGGTGTAGAAAAGTGTTTCCATTTCATATTGTTATAGTAATTTAAATTTGTATTTAAATGCATATCATTCTTCTCTAGTATGTTAATTGAAGTATGTAGCTGTGTTCCCACAAAAGGGGTGATTTTAATTGAAAGACTGGAAAAGCAATGACTCTATTAAGAAAATGGATCATAAGAAGAGGTGGATATTCCAGTGAGAAACTGACTTCAGTCTTAAATATTTAACATTCTAGTGAAAACATATAAGTGGTTTTATAGAATCATAGAATTATATATTACAAGCATTGGACAAAATATCAGATATTTAAATAGTTCATGGAATAACATTTTTTTAGAAATGAAAGTTCCCAAAAGAACAAATGGAAAAAACAAGACAAGGGTAGCATTCTCAAGAGGTTAAAGAAAAGGCAATTCTTCCTAAAGTAAACTGCTTTTCATTAAAAATTTTATCAAGTGAGAGTTTATAAACAGCTCTATTTATAAATAGAAGTGTGAAAAGACTACTACTACTTGCATTTTTACTGTCGAAAAAGAAACCCTACATCAGGAAATCCTATGCACACTACCTCTGCTTACCAAGCTAAATGAAAATACTTTGGAACTCCAAAAAGAAATTGTGCAAGTGTTCAATTTTTTTTTTTTAAATATGAGATTCATTCAAATAGTCTATTAAAGGTACTGAGCTATTCCATTGGAATACAAATGTGATTTTTTTTAATTGTATAAATTTAAACTCAAAATGACAGTACTATAACTGGTTTTGTCAGATAGGCATTTGTTAATCTTTAAGACTCATTAATCTTTAAGAAATAAATGTTTCCAAATACTGTAAACATTGATAAGAACTACCTTTGTCCTCTAATTAGTTACTATTCTAATTCACAGCCTAGTTTAGATTAGGATTCTGAATAAAGTAAATATTTATGGAAACTAGTAGAGGACTGCAGGACAAGCTTCTAAGGTCTGGCTTTCTGATGGGGAGCGTGCTTATACACTACTCGTCTTCAAAATACAACATGATCTCTTTCCAAAATACAGGTCTTGCACTGCTTTAATTAAGACAAAATAAATCAGACAATAGCTCCAATAAAAAAAAAAAACATAACTTAAAAACCAAGATCATTTTGAGATGAGACACAAGGGAGAGGAGGGAAAGGAACACGTGTGTGCGTGGTGATGCTCTCTGACTGTTCTCAAGCAGAGGAGGACAGCACAAGTTTAAAGGAGGAGGGCACCACCACTCATAAAAAGCTCAGTCCCACCAGAACACACTTTCTTCGTGTTTCTGTTACAGTGCTATCTCATAAGCATGAGATCTCTTCAGACCTGCTAGCAGTAATCCCCACAGCTTTCTCTCTCCTTGTGACACTACTCGTCATTTGTTCTGGAACTAGCAAACTGCCTCCCAGTTCTTTTTCACAAAAGATGAGAAAAGAGCATATCAGACTGCTCTCTGCTCAGGAGAGCTCAGAAGTCTACTAAATCAGAAATCACAACATACCAGTGTCAGCAGCTCATAAAAAATTACTTCAAGAGCTGCAATTCATCTTCTGTGAGCAAGGAACACACACAGGATTTGTACCAGTCCCACTGGTTCTGAGGACTGGATAGGATCTTGGTATTAATATAATCATCAGATTGGTTTCACAATGGATAAAGACATGAAGCACAAATTAGCTGCACTTTACCCTCAGGGTGAGAATAATATAACTGCATTCCGAACTAAGAATTTGTGGGCCAGAATCATCAATCTATAGCCACATCCCGCATGGCCAGAGGGAAGATGAATGTTCATCACGCAGCAATTGTGAAGCAACTGTGTTCCTCATTGGATGCTAGAACACTGGCCAATTCACTGCAGTCAGTCTCCTGTGGTCTCACTACCCTGATACTTGCTTTGAGTACTAGATCAAGATGAAAAAAATAATTTAATTAGAACCACCAAAGTGCATTTTAGACTTCTGAAAAACTGTAATTTGGCATTTCTGTTTCAAATAAGGTTTTCCAACATTCCTGAAAGCAATACAACTTTAATTTGTCTGATTAAAATATTCTGCTTCTTTCACACACAAAACTATCAACCTGAAGCTAAACATGGCCTTGAGACACACTAGCTCTGTGTGTGTCCAGTTCTCTCCTTCAGAAGAACATGCCTCTGGTAGAGCCCTGTAGCCACAGGACTCACGTACCTTATTAGGCACTTGAGTGAAAAAGAAGATAGCAATGCTTCTGAAGAAACACAGCCAGAAACACAGCCCAGAAAGGAGAACCAGACATCCAAGCTACAAGTCACACATAACAGAGCAGCAGTTTAATCAGATACAACTCAATACTGAATAGTCCCAAAAACATGAGGGTCTTGCTTTCACAAGTAGGAAAATACTGCTCTGTGCTCTTCTAAACTCAGTATCTTGTTAATTTTTTTTTCCCCAAGACAAAAGATAAAGAAAGGCTAAAAAGAAAACATCATTTTGCAGAAATTATTTTTTTCACCAAAAATGCCGAAAGTAAAATGACTGAGCAGCTATAGCATGCACTTTTTTCAGGTTAATTCAGGTTATACACAAACCCACAGAAGCGAATCTCAGCTTTTCCAGCAACTATATGCACAGTTCACTTGGTTTTGCTTTACTGAAGACAGAAGTGCTTAAACAATCAGTAGATGGGTAATAAACTACAGTTTTATAAGCCACATTTATGAGTGGAATACTCTTAGATATGTAATATACTAAGAAAATATGAGATTATCTTGACCTTTAGATAACAGTCCTTAGGAAGGAAAGTTAACTGCAGAAGATTTAGCATCATCAACAACTAGAGGATTCCAGATGAAAAGAACTGTTGTATACACATAAGTGGATAAAAGAGATGTCCACCGTAAACTCCATGCCACTCAATTGCTTTCAACTTTTATATGGATACAACCATAGTTCATTTTCGTACAAGTCAAGCAAAGTAGAACATCCTTAACAGAGCAGGAAATGAAGTTTTATTCGTTGCACAAAATAAATCAACAAAAACGTTATGTCTGTTGATGACAATGAAACCACTAGCATATGCACTCAAGACTCTGATCTATTCTGTCCACCAGATGCTCTCCCTCCTTGCGGAAGGCTGGTAAAAAGAATTATAATGTTCATTGTGGCTTAAACAGATTTTTCTCTTGCTGTTAGGTATTTTTCTAAAGTTTTACTGCAAGATCTTAATGTTCTTAATGATCGTAAGCAAATATCGAGGACGAACAACCTATAGCCCACAGGCCACATGCAGTATGGCAGGACAATTCATCTAGCTTGTTCCCTTTGGCCTCCTCTGAAGAACCTCAGCTGCACACCAGATGACTGCTCTGGAGCAGGCAGCCTGCTCCCCACAACCATTTTATCTAGGAGGCTTGAAGCCTCTCCTTCATCATATAATGAGCCCATATTTAAATGCATGCTGCGAAAAGTGTTGAAGAGTTTCCAGGAAAGATGGCCACTTCCCAATGTCAGAACAATGCATTTACCCCACAATCTCATCACTGTCCACATCTGAGAAACATATGGGAAAAGGGACAGTCAGGAACAGGCTGAATGAATTGTATGAAGTCAGCAGCACACTTTTGCCCACGCTCTTTCTCAGGTCTTTATCAGGTCCTGCTGAGGAAAAACTGCAGGGATAGAAAGCTTGAACACCTGGAATCCAGTAGACACACAGGAAGACAAGAGGCTTCCAGAAGGAAACTGAACTACACACATTACACAACACAGTCCAGACAATACACACCTACAAAAAGCATCCCAGAAGCCATGAAATATGACACTCTCCTGCCACTGGGAATTTAAAAAAAAAAGAAACCTAAGAGCAGCCCGCCTGCCCAAAGACCAAAACACAACTGCTCCCCACGGCAGAGCAGCACTGATTGTATTGATCAGGAGACCAGTGAATCCTACACTAACCTGAAACGCCGAATAATGTTGATAGACTAACAAGGATTAAAAATAAAAAAAAAGAAAAAGAAAAAGAAAGCACTTCACTGTCTAATGAAACCAAAATACATTTTCCACTTTAGCTGAAAACCCTTGCAAATTAATTAACTCCAATCAATAGAGTCCTTTACATGGCAAAATCTTCTAGAAGAATGATTCATGCGTATAAAATAAAAAAGGGGCAAAGCAGCTTTGTGTTATTCACCCTCCAGTTAGGCACAATGCATAAGGACTTATATTTAAAATGAAGGACAACACCTTAGAGCATTCTGGGCTCTTTAGACCTTTGCATTTTGACAGACAACTCCCCTACACACCAACTAGTCCAAAGCTGAGGGGTGCCTGGGTAAAGGAAACTAAGTGAGGATCCTCAGTAAGCCGTGGTGATGGTCTCAGGACATGGTTTCTTCACAAGTCAGAGGCAGAAGTACTAAACATCTAAACTTTGGCAGAAGTACGCCAAAGAGGAGAGGAAGGGTGGGGGGGAAGGGGGAGAAAAAAAAAACAACAAAAAAAAAAAAATTTCTCAGAGGGATCTGTTTTGTTCCATTTTCTCCAGAAGGAAAGAAATAAATATTTACAGTTAAAGTTCATGTTTATTTAACAGTTGGAGTTAAACTAAGAAGATGACTGAGATGACTGGATGGTCCAGGATATTGCCAGCAGCAGAGTACAAATTCCCTGGGGTTCTACGGCCTGTAAAAACGTACGACAGTGATTCTTCCTTGGAAAAGAAAGTGCACATTTAACACTAATATTTCCCCGTTCTTTTGGAAGAAGTGCAGCTCACTGGGACGGAGTTCACTATTGCCCATAAGTGTACAAAATAAAACACAATCTACATCACATCAAAACTATTTAGCGGTAACCACTCTAAGTGTAGGTATTGTAAGATCCGTCACAAGCAATAGGTGAATAAACAGAATTTTTCTGCTTAAGTTCAATAACTGTATCTAACAAATTATAATTTAATCATAGCCTTTCAGAGAAAATACCACTCTTTCCAAAAGGAACAAGCCGTAATTTCAGAGTACGCTTTATACTTAACAGAATTAAAAGTATTTCGTCTTTTGGAATTTTAAGATGCTTTTACCAAAGGTGGATAAATTACAAATTTTTTCCACTACAAAATCAGTAATCATGCCCATTCTGAAATAGTAGGTTTTGCTATAACGAGGAGCTAAAACACATTCCAACAAATTTAACTATGCTTTCATCAACAAATGAGGAAAAACTACTTCCTCTCCAAGGAAATATTTTTAAATGCATTACCTCACCTTGTTCCCTGTTAAACCATACCAATTCAAACTCTTCACCTGACTACATGAAACAAAGCTGGATTGTAGGGTCCTGATTTGATGTCAGCTGGATTGGGACAAATCTGGAATTACTCCAAAGTAAATCAATTGAGGTATTCCAGACCTACGCCAGGGAAAGCTGAATCAGAATCTGACCTTAGACTTCTAGGAATTATGCCAAAGATGATATATAAATCCTTTCACCCTATACCTTGGAACAAATTGTCATTGTATTTCCTTGCTGTAAGTAGATCAGGAAAAAAGCTAAGTAAAATTAGTAAAGGTATAAGGATTATTCTTAAATCTTTCTATTTTATACTCCTGTACCTACACAGCAGAACAGTTTATCTGTACTTTATAAAGATAAATACACCACTTACATGTTAATATTTGCATAAACCTATTTTCTGGAATATAAATCAGTGAGGTTGCGGTATCCAAGTTTCAAGTCTTTTATCTACTTGCCCACCTGCAGAATTAAAATAAATACTTTTGTTGGTTTCTACTTTCAGTAATCAAGTGTATCAAAAAGATTAATATTTGAGGGTTTTTTCCTATAAAAGTGAAAAAAACAAAGGCCTGCTCTGAAGTAGTAATACTGCAGCAATCACTGTTTGTCTCTGTTCCTCTGCAAATAGGTTGCTTTCCAAAACTGAACAACACGTACCATGACATCACCTCTAATTACCAATTCACCAAATTAACCACTGCAGAAAGAAACCAAACAATCTTTTCTACCTGATGCATCACTATGAACAGTGGAGACTTACGCTGCAACAACCTCGTTCTGAAAGCAGCCGCTGCAGGCTTGAATCTTGAGCTGCATAACAGCAAATGCAACTGGCTTTAAATTTGAAATTCAGTTTCATAAGTGATGTACAAGCCAGCTACCACTCTCCGATCGGCTTGGTCCACATGGTAACAAAGGAAAGGGACTGTGGCAAGTAGGAATGGGTCTGCTGGCTGGCTATCATGAACCAATTTGGTTAGTTACCTGCCCAGGACTACCCCCCAGTACAACTCCTTCAATAGAGGAACTTTTGTATCATCCTCTTAGCTGTCTCCACAGATAGTCTCCCAATACATAAAGTTACAGGTACAGCATTTGTATTATGTTTTTAAGTACTAGCACTCAGGATACTTCACACTTCCAAAATTAATATATAACAACACAAGCTTCTGTGCTGTTTTCCCTGTTAATTTTGATGTGATACACTTGTACATATCTGTATGTGACAGGCATTATCATGTGAAGATTAATAAGCTCAGAAGCGTGTTACATTGTATTCAAAACAGTCACTCTGAAGCAACTCCTCAGCTGTACAATTACTAGTTTTTCTTAAGTTTATTCAAAGTGCAATACTTCGTTAAACCGTTAAATAAAACAGCTGCATTACTTTGGAGGTTAAAAGTCTTTGGAGTGCAAGATACTGAAAGAAAGAGATACAAAGACAAAGGTTTATCCTCAAGAGGACCTATGTCAGGAGTAAACTTCCAGCAGATCTGAACAATCAACAGCCCTGTCTCTTTCTAGAGGTACTGGTAGTCTTGATGAAGTCTTCTCTAACATGAGCACTGAAAGCTTATTTTAGAAAACTCATGTACATACACATACACAGCCCCTTTACATTCACACATATCCCAGAGACAGTAAATAGTTTAAATTTAACAGAGGTAATATCACGTGAAATACATGAGCATATACAAATTATTAGCATTAGTGGGAGGCATTAATAGTTTTTTTTTCTATTTACTAATCTATTTTACTGTTTTCTAATGTTTTCAGAAACAGAGCACGTTAAGCTGCACTACAAGCAATTCTAGTGTATTCATATTCAAATCCACCACAACTTCGAAATCTACAACACACTCCAAAGTTCTAAAATGCAAGTTACAATGGTCATCGCTGCATTCGCTCCAGTATTTTACTATGACATCTATTTCCTTAAGATGTTGGTTTGCTATATGTAATCCCTTAAATTCCCTAACAGCACAACCACTTTAAGGAGACACAAAAAAAAAAAAAAGTACTGGATACTATCATCCTAGCTGGTACAGAACAAAACTGTTATTTACATTTCAACAATGCCTTTCTAACTGCTGCTTGGCCAAGCAATCAACCTGACATTCTGTTTCCAAGTTCATTTTGCAGGATAGAAATCCATTGCATGTCTTTTTCCCTTTCTCTCTCTCCACGTTGCAAATTCAGCTGATGTGATCTATAAATATAAACAACTGGAATATAGCTGCACTATGCAGTGGAAATACTCAATCTGGGGTCTGCTGCTTCTAGTGATTACAGAACACATGAAGATGGTCCATGAAAGAACTCCAGAAGAAAATACTGTTTTGCTTTCTTGGATACTATACTTCCCGGAGGGAAGGAAGTAAGTTCAATATATGCTGACTGTCATTCACCTTGGCATACACAACAGTGCCCACTCACCAAACAGTCAAAAACCAGTTCTTCACTGCCATCACTGTGTTACTAAAATGTGGAATAACAGTGAAAATACAACTCTGTCAAGCAACTGTTCAGCTATGTACTATGCACTATTTCTTTTTCCTGTCTCAACTGTTCCTCCTTATCATCAAGCAATAACAAACAGGTGGACAACAGGTATGTAGGTCTGCTGCTTCCTCACCTGCTGAGTAATAGCACAATCCCTCAGGCAGGGTAATCTAAAGCAACAAAGTAGGAAATATGGAACTACAGTTTTAATTGAGTGAAAGCAGTAACATCAGTTTCCTCTGAGACAAAAACTCTTCACTTCCACATGGGCAACACTACTGACTGAACTACTTCACTGGCAAAGTGGGAGTAACAATAAAAGCATGATATGTGTGATGTTGTGTCAACAAAACGTGTAAGAGCAAGCTCAGTAAAGTTAAATTGTATTCCAGGACAGAACGCATACAGAGATGAGCACAGAAACAGGACTACCTACACGGAAAAGAGAAGCACCTGCTTCTGGTTAAAATAAATAGTACAGATTTTGTTAACACCGGCAATTGGCCTAGGTTTATAAGTTTTTATGTGCATGACTAAAGAGAAACGTGCATATTCAGGGGTCAAGCGGTTTTACTGGTTGTTGTCATACATAATTTGATTTATTTTTTTACTTTTTTTAACTAGAACGTAACTTGCCAGTGGTGAGTTACAGTCAGATACTAGAATCAATTATAGAGAATGTTATGGAAGCAAAAGTAAAAGAGGAATGAGGGAAAGACACAGAGAGATAAGTGGGTTAAAATGACTGCTACTTGTGCCCTATTTGGTAACAATAAAACATTCTCAACAATATGCAGTTTCCACAACTCAGAAATGGTGAAACGCTTCAGCCAGGACATACTCCCAGCACAGTCTGCAGCTTCTACACCAACAAATCACTACTCCTAATACAGCCCAGTTCCAAGGAAAGTCTCACAGATTGGTATCTAGCTCTTGTTTTCAATACAGTAGCCTACAGGCAACGAGCTCATAACACTTCGATTTTCAGCAAATGAAAATAACTATTTTTCCATCAACAATCACAGTATTGATAAAAATTTACACAAACATTTGTTAATTTAATGCTAAATTTTGAGATTCTGAATTGTCATCATTGTTATTTCTCAACTGTTATTTCTCAAACAATTCAGTTTTGAAAATGGACTCGGTCTGCCTCTTCACTCTATGTTGAACAGAAATTGCAAAGTACATGGACACAGCACTACAAGACACACACTAGACCTTGAATATTCTCTAGTTCCAATAAATTACTTTTGGGGGGAAAAAAAAAAAGCATTGGCTACCAGTTGGAAAGGTCAGTCCCATAGGCCAGCTGATAGCTACTCAATAGATCATCTAGTGGGATCAGACTGGTCAGTCAAGGATGTGCTTAGATGCATTTAGGCAACACAGGTAAGCAGAGCTGAGCCTTTCCTACACATTGTGTCTTCTCTGTATGCCATCTTTGGCCCTCACCTGATCACCCAGCAAGCTAATTCAACATGCTAACTCAGAACAAAGAAATCAACCAACCTCATCACCTTTCGGGGGCTGGTTATGTTTTCTGAGATTAGCAAACTGTCCAATTCACCTCGCTTTAAGACAAATGTGAGCACATGGGAAGAACAGAAGCAAGATGGATGATACTGAGTGAGCTCCATCAGCCAAGAAAAATGAAGGAAAGATGACAAGAATCAAGGTAAAATACTCATAAGTCTGAGAAGAGCTGCTGAGATATTATTTCATTATTTTTTGTCAAAGCTGTTATTTCAGAGAACTTGGGAACACTGACAGAGAAAGGGACCTAGCATGGAAGGGTGAAGAGGTTACAAAAAGAAGAGGAATCAACTTCTATAGCCAAATATCAAATCACAATTACAGCTAAACTGGAGCTCTAAGTAGAAAGAAGGAAGCTAATTAGGAAGTCAGTGCCCACA
>WHYT01017916.1:60277-75784 GCA_009806455.1 Tetrax tetrax | reverse complement strand
TTTTTTTAAAAAAAAAAAAAAAAAAACCAAACAAACAAACCAAAAAAACCCCAAACACTTAGAAATAAAAAAATAGGGTAAGAAAAAAATAAGGAAATAAACAAAAATGAAGGGGGAAAGTCAAAAAAGATTAATTTTAAAATGTTTGCTCAAAAGCCAAAGGCTTTAAAAAAAGTACAAATCAGAAACACATGTTGCATATAAAGTGCTGATCTTTGCTGAAATGAGTTGATCCTAAAATACCCCCAATACACACATCTATTTTAGAACAAACCCATGAAATAACTGTGTTTTAGTAATCTGCTCTGAAGGGGGGGCGGGGGGGGGAAGCATAGGAGAATACAATATTAAGACTGAAATATTATGACAGAATCAAGAAATTCAGCACTATGCAGGATTCCCCAAAAGATTCATACATATGCAAAAGTACTCCAACATGTTCAAAATCAGGATTATATCTCTCCAAAATGCAGCATCTTGATAGCATTCCACCAAAAAAAAAAAAAAAAAAAAGAGAGCGATTTCTCAGCTAGTCAGGTCTTCCAGGCAAACAAACAAAATTCTTCATGCAAGCATGCTACCCTCACCTGATTAAATGTGTTTAGAATTACCTGTAAAGCTATGAAAGCTTAAAGGACCACTGACCACTACCCCAAAAAAACACCTCTCCCCTTCACACTCACCAGGTGTTAGCTTCTCACCTAACCTATTTGTCCATTTGGCTGCTCCAGCCTTCCTCTGTGTACTAATCCTGTTCCTGTGTCCTATTCCTTCCTCTCGCTACTTGAGAAAGACAGGTCTCCAACTCATGTTCTGCATAAGACCAACAAACTTATGGGCATACTCCAAACGGGTTCCTTGCGCTAAGCTAACAGTCTCTACAGCTGCAGGGTTGCTTAACAGCCTATAGAAAGGTCACATACTAAACGAGGTACAGAGCTAGTGCCACACAAGCATTTGAGAAAAAAGCCCAGCCTCCAAACCTGGGAAATTGATTTGGGAGTTAAAATGAAGTTCATGTGCACATGTATAGAGAATTAAAATATTAATGTACATAACTCATGTTATACATAAGTTAATATATTTTTGTCCTTCTTGAATTTAAAGTACAAGTAAAGTTTTTTTGGGGAGCAATAGGCTGTTTAAAATGCAAGACCATGTTTCCCAAGATACAACAGACATCTTAGAACAGCAATGAGCCAGTCTAAGCCAATATAGCCAAACAGTAATGAAAAACAAATAATGCTTAATTCTAAATATTTAAGTTTTAGAAAAGCAAAAAAGCAATTTAGAATAGCTCACAAGAAGCCTAGTTCATATGTCTAAGACAAACTGACTGCATGAGTATACTAAAGGACACAAAGTACCACAAATCATGGCAAGGCAACTAGGGAATCTGAGGCCTTGAATCTCAACAGTTTACAGCCATTATTACTTCTGGAAGAAAGTGATTTTTAAGTAGCAGTCCTCCACCACTATAGTAGCTATAAGACAACACATCCACGTCAAATTAGCTTTACAACTACCAGCACTGCACTATGAAGAACTGTCTTTCAATCGTTTATTGCAAACTGAAAAAAAACCTATTAGTTTAAAATGAGGTAGCTGAGGGAGAAAAGGAACAAGGTAACAGGAATTATAGAGCTAGACTTCTGAATTGTGAAAAGCAGAAATTTCTTGCTCTCTACTGGTACAGAATTAGGTTCCTGCAGTGCACAGGAGCACAAAATACATGGAGGCAACACCACGAGGCATCCATGGCTGATAATGAGACCATACCTTGAGGTCTGTCAGTACAAAGGATATGAGGACTTCACTTGCTCATGCCCAAGAAAGAAAATTTATGATGACAATCTGAAGTGCAGCTGCACTGCTTTAGTTGTGCCAGTGGCCATTACCTTCCTTGTTAATCACTACATCCTCATATGCCTAAAACTCTTCCATTTCACTCTAAAGTCTTCTTGACAAACAATTTTCTACCAGGATCTTCTGCTGTTTAGACAGAGTTCATGACACTGCTGGAAGTAGGATATGAGTATTAATTTGCTGTCTTCTGTCCGTGCCAAACACAGATATCAAGCACCAGTATTTGCCTGTAATATGGGATCTGCTTGACTCCCACAGTTTTCCTTTTTCTTCTACTTTGAGAGATCACATTCCCAGAGTGCAATTCCAGACTGTTGGCAGAATGGTTGCTACTTAAACCATTATAATAAATGAAGAGAGTGATAAAAATCTATCATTCTGAAAGATTAGATTCTGCTTTCTTACCATGTAAACTTTTTTCCTGAACCCTTGGATAAGAGGAACATACAAATTTACTGCAGTCTCAGAAAACACTGTGCTTTTATAAGGCAGGAGCAGGGAAAATTTTAAAAAGTGGTGCTTGCACCATGTCCATAATCAGATGTTTCCCTGAGATGACTACTGTGACAGACACGCTACCCATGAAAGGCAGAGAACAGGGCATTAAATGTGAGTTAGGCACGGATTTTCTCAACCTGGACAGCCTGAACAACTATTGAAAAAAAAAAATAACTCAACTGATCTACTGGGATTCACCATGCTCCTAATTTGAGACCACAACATGGCTGGTGACCACAGAGCACTGATTCTGTTAACAACTCACACAAGAGAACTGTTCTCATTAATTTCAGTTAGCAGGTGGAGCACACTACCATGCTGCACATTTTCTATTTAGTTTCACCCAAAAGGGATCCAGCTCATTAGTTCTGAGACCACTTCACAATGGAAGTCAAAGCACAGCAAATCAGGACAACCAGGAGATTTCTTCAAAAGCACTAACTTGATTTGAACTACACTAAAGAGGTACACAGAGAAAGTCTTGTTCAGAAGATAGTAGGCAAGCTGAGAAAGGGCAACATTTACTTACTATTGCTCCAGCTCCTACAGGCACTGAAGGGAAAACTGTAACTACACGCAGAGCTTCTGGCAGCTTCCTTATTGTGCAACGCCAACACAGAACCATACCATTGCCTTGCATTCTCTTCATTACACTTATAATTCATGAAGTGCATCCCTTCGAACACCAAAAAAAAACCCCACTACTGAAAATCATTGGTGTTATACAATCTCAATCCATTTTGTAATAATGACCAGGCTGATTTTGACAACATTCCTCTTGACAAGAACTGCATTCAAAATCTGAGGTCCTTACTAAGAATACAGCCCTAAATACATTTTTGACTGCTTTTCTGCTCCTGAATCTGCTACCACAGTAAACTGACCTGACATAGTGTACTTGGCTTCTCTTTTTAAACATGTATAATGTTGGCATTTGCAGGATTAAGTATTTCAAGGAATGAAACTATCAAGTTTTAAATTTTTCTAATAAGCTTTTAATTTTTAGCCAGTTGGGGAGAGTATTTAGAAGACCAGCTAGCAGAAAGAAAGGAAGACATGTCTTGTTTACATCTTTCATGCACACATGTACTGTCACGATAAAAAAAAAAAAATGGGAAAATGTTACACAACTACCAGAAAGCTCAGCTGCAGTGGGCACTCATACATTCCCTGTTTTGCTCAGTCATCCACTGTTTGGATGCTCAGAAAAGTATCCTCCTAGTCAGGTCCTTTTCACATAAACAGAATCACAGGTATTCTCAAGATACTGGGACAGTTTGCTTCCTGTAGAGTGGCTCTCGATACAACCTTCACCTTAAACTCTGTATACAAACATTAAAACTGAGTATCAGATTTACTGAGCTAATGGTACCACTATGAAAATGAGTAAGTACCAAACAAAAATGCTTGAAAAATGAAGACCTTAAGCTTCTACGCAAGCAAAAGAAAAGCAGAAAGGCGGGTCACTAAAGACTGTTAGTTAAGGCCTCTGACTCCAACTCTTAGCATATTTTTGCTATCACTGAACAGCATATGCACACACTCAAATGGAAAAAAAAACAGCACCACATGTCCATACAACCACAGGCAATTGAACTACTTAATACAACTCAGGTGAGAAGGGGAAAACAGCAAAGTACTGCTTCGGTCCTTGAGCTAGCTTTACCACTTAAGCACACACACTATCTAACTATACTCTCATCAAACACAAGCCTTCTGCCTTCACTTTCGAAATCCTTCATAACCTTTCTGCACACTCTATCTACCATCTTGATCATTTCCCAGTCAGAATCAATTTCTTCTTTCAGCATTCTTTGATGACAGTCTCTACTGATTGTCAGATAAGAGTACGTGTCTGCTAGTCTGACAGTCATTCTTGTGGGCTGTTCTCCACCGTTTCCACAAAGTTATTATATTCCTTCAAAACCTTCTTTGTAATGCCTCATAAAAGGAACAGTGCTTAATTGTCTGTATGCTGATCCAAACAACTACTTGGTTTCCCTATGCCCCTGGAAGTGCTTGTATCCTGATTCCATAATTAGTTATCCTTGGGGTAGAGAGAGTTTTCATCTTCATGTACATCAGCATATTCCTGATGCACGTGTCCTGATTAAAGGCAAGGATTCAAAAGTTAAGTAGTAATACAGATAATACATTTCTCCTTTAATCTCATTTGTGTCAGTTCCAAGCTAAAAGCCACAGAATTCAAGGTTGAACATAAAGAAGATCAGCCTTGTGGTAAGTTAGTGTTCAGGAAGGTGAAGGAAACAGACACAGGCTTGTCCTTCCCAATTTGCACAGACTGAATTTAAAACCTATGGTTTGGGCACAGCGGTACTGTGGCACAGAAGGAGGGGAGAGAAATGAGCTAAGAATTTCAAATACCTTTAAAAAAAAACAAAAAAGAGTTTGGGTAGAAAAGAAAAAAGTTAAGAAGGGTCCAACAGGACAAAAAAGGAGAAAAACTCTAAAGGGAGAAACAACATCAGAGGTTTAGCAAGGAGATTTCAATTCTAGATAAAAGTCTTAATATTTAATACATAGAGATAAGCAATGAGAAAAAGGTAATACCAGAACTTCAACCATTCTCTGAGATAATACATAGCATTAATGAAGAACAGTCTCACGGGAGTCAATTATACCTTAACAAATACAAGTCAAGCAAACTTCAAACTCACATTTAAGTGTGTAAGAACACATTTCAAATCATACTTACCAATATAGTTCATGAATTGGATAACATTACAAATGGTCATACTTAAAACTCAGTGCTGCAGAAGGTTACATTCAGGAGCAAAAAGTTGCATTAAGCTGACAGACATCAAGAAGCAATGCGAAATACCTCACACTCAACTTCTACTTCTATTACTGGCTTTAAGCAAATGAGCATGTAAAAAGCAAGTTCATCACTTTAATCACCGCAAAGTTCTGTTCCTGATGCACTTAAGTTTCCTTTTCTAATGAAGTAGCCACATTTATTCAACATTGTGGTTTAAGAAGTGGTAGTATCACCATCAGAGAAGGAAAGGAAGGAAGAAAAGCACAGAAAAGAGGGGAAAAGCAATGACCTTCAAAACCCTCAAACTTCAAAATTCACTAAATACCATTAATTATACATTGTGGACTTTGTATGTCACCGGGTGACCTTACCACTTGTACAACATTTCTGCTTAGAAAAGGACAATATTAGCATAAACCTAGAAGCTGAGTCATTACTGTCTACTGCAAACTTTTATCGGGGCTGAGGAGATGCTGCAATAGCATAAACAACAGAAAATCAACGAAATTAACACTGAAACTGAACTAACAATGACCTAGCATCAGAGTGAAGCATAGATGTACAAAAGCATTCCCAAGGGGTTGACATGCCTCAGAAACATAAAAGTGAGAGCATTTTTTGCTCACAAAAATCTGTTTCAAGCTATTGTCCAGTGGACCCTACAATGCCATGTATTTTAATCTCCACACATCTTCAAAATAAACATTCTTTGACACAGCCCCTTTCCAAAGAATTCACATCACACTAAGTTGAGGTCAGAAACTTTGTTTTTTGCTCAGGTGAAATTATGCATGTGCTCATTAGAGGTTTCATCTGAGGAAGGAAATGTGGGATTAAGCTAAGTTTTTGTGAACTAAACTAAACTTTCTTTCTAGTTATGCTCTGTGCTGATACAAAGTTCTTGGCAGAACACTTCCAGTTGGAGCTAAATTCACTGAAAGTTAATTTTACTATAATTTTCCATAAAAATATTCTATTTCACTCAGGTTTTTTATTCAGTGACTACAAAGGTTTTTATAACAACTGGTTTTAGCCAAGTACACTGGCACACTGGAAGTTAGAACACAAGAATTTGTCGGAACATTTTGTTTTTATAAAATACTTTCAAATAGTAATTTAAGAAATAAAATTCAAGCTATCAACTTTTTAAATCTTATCCTCAGAAAACAGCATAAAAGTGTTTTCATTCACATTCTTGTTAGTCAAAGATAATCCTTTTATGGCACAGACCCAAATTTTACCCTCCCGAGTGTACATACCACTGAATAATTTGTTTATATGTCAGTTGCAATTTTCAAAAATCCTTTCTTGCCTCTGAATCTTAAACATCTGTAACAAATACCTGTTTTGAGAGTGCTTTACATTTGTGACACTTGACCTTTTGCTGTATGCACCACAAAATTTAAGTTTCAAATACCAAGCAAGCAGGAAATCTGATCACTCCAGCAGTAGCCATCTGCATAGTCCAATATCAAGTATTAGTTCTGGGTTGCACAAAGTCATGGGCTACAAATCTTTTACTTCAACTTCCATAATTAGTTGTAATTTGCTGCTTCTAAAACACATTTCTCATGGAACATCTGGCCTTGAAATCTTACCTTTACATGGGGAAAGTACTTAGCATTTGGCTGTTGGTGTGCATACACGTGTGTAACTACAAAATGCATGCATATGCTTTGCGAATGGCATACCTAGGACTAGAGATTTCTATTCCAGCCACAAAAGTCTTCTAGCTCTGGAGTTGTAAAAAAATATTATAAGAAATATCAAATACAATGGAAAATTGCTTTCCAATTTTCTTGTTGCTTTGTATCTAATTATTGATGCTAAACGTTAACAGCTCATCAAGTACCCTACCAGACATTTGAGAACTTTGCACAAATTGGAGTTTTCTTTTGCATGATCCTTAATGTAACTGGAGGACTCTATGTTGAAATTAAAATGTGAACAAGGCTTTAAAAAATAAAAAACAAAACAACACACAACCTCTCTAGAATTAAAAGCACCACATTGACTTAAAAAAAAAAAAAAAAAAAGAAATCAAAGTTCAACGTTAATCATACCAAGTACTTTTTGTTAACTGAGTTAGACTCATAACAAGATTGAGCCACTGCGTATTTCAGCTTCATTGTGTCAGAAGGAAATCTTTCCTGAGCCTGTGAAATGGTGTAACAGACTAATTATTGCAACCAACTAAACAAAAAGCCTGCTGAGACCCTTATATGCAAGAAGTCTTCCAAGTACACTCAAGCATTCTAATGGGAAAGAGAGAATTATACTGCAAGATCTTTAAAGTACTTCTTCAATAATAACAAGACATCTTTTGAAAAATGCCCAGTGCCCAGTGGTGCTGCACACAGCTGTCACAAGCAACCAGCACTGCTGCTTGGGAGGCAGAAGCTGGAAGCATGCAATATATTGCTCATGAAATCCATTTCTTGTCTCATCATAGGAAAGTTCTGGCAGAGTATTATTAACACGCTTTTACACCTGCAAGAACGCAGCTATAGCTAATAAAGAATTAAAAAATATGCATAAAGGGAGATACAAGCCATTATGAGAACAGCAATATTAGCCTCTCAGAAAATAGCAGGGACCACAACTTCACATGCCTGATTCTTCAGATGGCTTTAAAGAAAGTGATCTATAGAAGCTATTATTCTCATCAACCTCTCAATGTCAGAAAAGCATTCATCACATTCCTTACCTGAGCTCCATCCTTTAATTTCAAGATGCATTCCATTGTATTGATAGTGATGACAACGGGTTCTGATCCCAATTTTGTCCATGGCACATGAATCCGAAGTTCATGGATATGCCCGCTTAAAAAAGTAAATGGTAGTTTCAGTTCCTAAGAACAACAAAGAGCGGCAAGTTAACTACGGAAACATCAAAATTCAAGACACATTTGTAACTTAGAATAGTACAGTTCTAGCACAAAACATCAGTCAAAATTTCTTCTCCCTTCCCATATCAGCAGTGTGCCATGGGCCTTAGCTTTACAATTGTTTGCACACCTACTTTACAATTAGTCTGTTCAAAGGAGACATTTGGATTGTCATGTCCTTGATAATAAAAGACAGTTTAAAACCATCACATGAAGCCACTGCAAAATGTGTCACTATTCAAAAAATAAGTAGAAATTAACCAGGTGAAAGTAAATGCTTAAACTGATATGCAACCTGCATTATTCTGAAAAATACAAATTTGGAATTAAACAAACACTGACAAAGTCACTGCAAGGCAATTTCTTCCAAAATACTTTAGTACTTTGAGTGGCAAGAGCTTGGTGCTCTTAAGATTGGTTCATTGTTGCCCCACTCACATCAAACTGCTCAGTAAATACAAAGTGACTAAAATCTTCATCAGGAAAAACAGACGACTCTTCACCAATGTCTAATGTGAATGTCATGTTGCTTTAAAAACTGGTGCAAGTCAGTCCAGAACTCCAAAAAATGCCTGGCATTCCACCCAGTCAATGCATAGATCACAAGTCTACAAGACAGCCTCAGTGAGCCAGTAGGAAACAAGGTGTCAAGGCTTAGATAAATTATTTGGATACAAACTGGTGACATTTCCCCAGTAGCTTCAGGGGTTCTCCTGGAAGCATGAGCCTAACGCTTATCAGACAGAATGGTCAGGCTAGAGACCTAGGTCTAGAAATCCCAGGTATAGAAATCAAGATTTTAAAAAAATCAAGATTTTAAAAATGACAATAAGTGCTTACTGCAAAATAAAGAAACAATAATTGATAGTATGTCAGAATTTTAAGTTAGCATTCTCAATACTGAGTGTTCTAATGAAGATGCATCTTCTTACCTTTCTGATCTCCTATCCTGGTATTGTTGGCTGTAAAGGTTTAAGGTTTTAATGACGGGGGGAAAAAAAAAAAAAAAACAAAAAAAAAACAAACAACGGATATCTTCATTTGGAGTTGCTTAAAGCTTGGTATTCCCATCTTTATCTTAGATGCTGCAAACTACACATGTTAATCTTGTCAGGTTGAGAAAAAGGTGAATCTAAGTCTCTTGGATGTTGAGCGATAGTTTTGGCCATTAGAATAGAATATTTCAGTTGTAAGGAACCTACAATGATCATCTAGTCCAACTGCCTGACCACTTCAGGGCTGACCAAATGTTAAAGCTTGTCACTAAGGGCAACGTCCAAACGTCTCTTGAACACTGACAGGCTTGGAAGCCTGTTCCAGCATTTGACCACCCTCTTGGTAAAGAAATGTTTCATAATGTCCAGTCTAAACCCCCTCTGGCACAGCTTTGAGCCATTCTCATGCATCCTATCACTGGGTACCAAGGAGAAGAGCTGTTGACCAGCACCTCTAAGTTCTTAACCGTTGTGTTTCTTAGCAAACTCAAGGACATAAATCTTTGTTCAGAACTTCTGAATTTCCCTTGCAAAACCAGGCAACTCCAATCTTAAGCACCTTTGCACCTCAACTTCGTTTAGGTAGTACATGCTTCAACTCAGTACTCCTATGAATGAGTAGAAATTAAAGAGAGATGGCCCGTGAACCTCTGAGGCCAAACAGGCAACTTGCTAGGCAATGTCAGACAAACACCTAGAAGTGGATCCAGAAAGTCTACTTCCCCGCTCTGCTTGACCCTAAACCTATCCCTGCTGTACAGAAGTTCTACATGAACAAAATTTGAGAAGAACTGGATTTTGCATTTAGTACTTGACATATATTATAAAGCCTACTTATAGAGTATTTCTGTGGAGCTAGTGTCATTTTTTTGCCTAACATCTTGAAACTGTAATCAAATCTTATTGACGTGTTTTGAAAGCCCACCAAAAATTTTCATTTTTCTAAGTAGTTGCCATGTCCTAAGTTCAGTGTTGAAATAACCACTATCACAACTGTGACAGGTTAGCATCCTGAGATAGCTTCTAATTAAATCACCCAAACAAAAGAGAAGTCAACTGCTCTTACACACAAATAGCTAGCACCATCACAGTGACAACAACTGCTAAAAGGAGCAATTTTAAGGAACACTCTCTCCATTCTGCAGCTGACACTTCTCAGTCTTTCTACAGGTACTATGAAAAAGTTCATCTTGCATCCGAGACCTAGAAGTAGATGAAGTATATTCACTGCTGACAAAAATCTTCAGAGAAAACAATTACAAAAAATTATAGCTTTTTTTTTTTTTTTTTTTTTTTTTTTTTTTTTTTTTGTTTTTTGGGGTTTTTTTGCAGAGTACAGCTTTCAGTTTGTAAATTAGTTTTGGGGGTTTCATGAACTTTCATTAATGAAGTGTAAAAAAAAAAACCCACACCTGCCATGTCAGGTAAACTCTCAACTCCTACCTCGGCCATGTTTACACAAAGTCACATCTAATTTCAAGTCCCCATTCCAAAATACGATAGTTACAGACTTTCTCATAAAAATAGTTTGAAGAAAATTGTTAATTTTTTTTAAAAAGTGTTTCTTCTTCATCACATTCACTAATATACTGAAGGTTTTTAGCTAAAAGCCTCTCTTCTAAAAATTCAACCTTAAGCTTACAATCAGCACAAATAAAATTTTAATCCAGATAGTTTCAGTTAAGCCACTGATGAGCAAGTACTAGGCAGTTTAGCTACAGATGTTGCTACACTGATCATATAATAAATGAAAAAGTACCTTATGTCCCACAGCTTTGGGGGGAGGGGGAAGCGGGGGCTGAAATAAACAATTTTTTAAAATCCAGTCTCTCAAAATACATTACCACTTAAGAGACAATGCTTTCATGAATCAAGACAGCAAACTATCACTATTAACAGTAACAGAAACACATTCCCTTTCCAGACTCACAGATACTTATTTTTATGTCACTCATCAATACCGCAATGTTTATTTAGATCGTGACTTGTGTTCACAGGTGTAAGTTATGAGTTTACTTCAAAGGCATTGTAGAATAGATATTTTTCCAGTAATTGCTGGATGGATTTAACACATTCTCATTTTTGACTAGTTAACTAAGATACTAAAAGAAACAGAAGAGAAGTGGGAATTCTTTCAAGATGAGGCGACATAACCAAATGCAAGGCATATTTAGAAGACACAGATCTTCTTTTTCAAAGGAATTTAGACACAAATGTTGTCTGACATTACCCTAATTGCACAAGCAAGTTGCCTTGAAGCAATGCAGAGAAATCTTTGTTACGCTATTTCAGTAGACAATACAAAACAAATACGTGCCAAATTTAGTAACCTGTTCATAATGCTACATAACAAAGACCCTTTTCATTCCTCTTCCTTTTCTGTACAATCTTTCCCCTTTCATTAAGTACCGCAACTTAATTTATCTTTTATACTTATGACTTAAGACTTTACATTTTAGATTCTACATTTATGTCATATAAATCCTTCAAAATATTATGATATGGCTGAAAACAAACTCCTAGGCTTGACATGTAATTAACTAACTGACATAATGCAAGACTGCAGACTAGATGATCACAATTCCCCTTGCTCTAAAAATACAAGACTCTCCCAGACTTTGGGGTGATAAGCTAGTACTGTTTCCTCCACTTCACTGTTAACTCAAATACCTTTTCTTTACATTCATGGCTGCATTTCACAAGCAACCCAGTGGCACATAACACAGACACTTACAGTAAGGATATTTTAACACCCTCATTTCCTTAAAATTATTTTAAGTACATTATAATTTTTCATATTTATTTCTTTCCAAATTCTTTCAGATACAAAAAGTCCACACTACAATAAAACTCCAAAATATTTAGATTAAGTTTTCCTTTGTCTTCCAATCAAAGACGAATTCATCTTTCCCTTTTAAGTTTGTAGAACAGCTAACATAATAAGCTACGATGTTATGGAAATATACACAAGCAACAAAAAGAGCTCACCATGTATCATATCTCTTTTGTACAACTGTGTCAACAGAAATATCACACATTAAGGTAGTTACCCAGTTCACAGGTAGTTCTGTTACCTCTGGTACCAGAGCGACTTCACATAAAAGTGGCCAAAAGTGCTTAAAAGGCTTTTCCATTAAATAAAATTTAAATATTAATTTTAAAGTTTAATTACAAAATGCTTTATTGAAGTAGTTTTTGCACAATGTGCCAGTTGTTACGCCCAGATGAAAAATATTTTGGAATGCTTATTCTTCTAGTAATTGAATCATCCAGGATAGGAAAAAAACTAGTATCAAAATTGTATTAGATTTAATCTTCAACTAAAGATAATTATTATAAAATTAACTGGCTATTCAAAGAGTGACAATGTACAAAAGCTACATTGCTCCTAGAAGGTTGAACCTGAGTACAAATAGTACCCAGCTTTCCTGACAGAATTGACACTGTCAAAAAAAAAAAAGAAAAAAAGGGAGGGGGTGGGCAGAGGAAGGATAGACCCTAAGAGTTACTGCAAAAACATTCAGCTTAGTTTAATGACAGCATATAAAACACATGAATATATGTGAAAACATGCAAAGTATTTTCAGGTACTGAAACATTCTCTTTAGGTTTGTTAAGTCTTCTATGTCAACAGCTGTATTACATCTGATTTCAAAAGGTATTGGTTCCAACTCAGTCCCAAAAATAAAGTAAGAGCCTGTAGAACACAGACAGCAGTTTGTGCTCTGTTTTCATTTCTTCTTTGGGATTCTGTTTGGTGGCCTGTAAGACTGCAACGTGACATGAGAATGCTAACATAATCTGAAGTGAGAGGAGTGAGGGGAGAAAGCATAGGCTTGTTCCCAAATCTCTTATAAGGTGCTTTGTCCAGGTAGTTTGGCACCTATACTAATGTTCCCAAATAATTATGTATAGTTCCATAAAAGCTGGAATTCTCTGGAAACATTTAAGGCTCCAGACAAAGATATCCAGGGCATGTGCATTTGTATCCAAAGCCTAAAGTATGAAATTAAGGTTGCATTCGTGCCAGATAAGGAACAGGGAACCAGGCTAGGAATAACAAACCAGAACAGAAAGGATGTCAGAAGACCAGAGCAGTTAAGGTGACTAACTTTGGATATAATGAATCGATCCAGGCAGAGGACCCAAATGAAATAATACACACTGGTAATTTTTAGAGATTTTAGCTTTTCAAGGGAACTCCCTGCACATTGTATCACCACATACTAAATACTTAAAGAGTTTTGCTGAGCAGGCATAAAGCATCATCCCTTCTGCAAAAAAGAGAAAGACAAGAAAGACACCCTAAATACAGTCTGGGGGTCCAGCCAAGTTCCAAAGAATAAGAAGGGTCAAATAAAGATCACTACGTTTCACATAAACACACAGACAAATAATGTAAAAAAAAAAAAACTGAACTAAATTTTGCTTTCCCTGCATATTCACATCCCAATTCAAGCCAATGAGCCTTGAGCACAGGTATATGTGGCAACATTTGCTTCTACAAGAGCCACGACAGCAAGAGACCACGCTGGATATTGAGGTACCCAGCTGATACACAGGCAGGCCAAGATGAGGCCAGGGATCACCTACCATCAAACTGCAACCACTTGAAAGGGAGCAACACAGACAATGGAAGCAAACTCCTAATAGCACTGGGTAACATAGCAAGTTTGATATACTCATCCCACAGCATTGTCTGCTATAGAACGAACTTTCTCCCTACTTTCTCTCCTTTCTCATGGTATAGCACTGGAACAGTTTACCTAAAAAGGAGGTTTTCACAATCAAGATAAGAGATTTCAAGACTCACCCGGAGAACACCACAAACTAATCTGACATAACACCTTTCTGATCATCCCTTCTTTGATTCCATAATATACACATTTTAAAAGGCTTTGAATATTCACAGGAGGAACACATCCTACCAACTACAGTCTAGTATTCGCATCAGCTGTACAGACAAGCTGTATTTTAGTCAAAATTAAAAAAAAAAAACCCAACACATTCCCCTGTCTTTTATTCTTCTTTCAATGGCCATATTGTCTAAATCTCCCATTATTTTTTGCTGCATTTCTCCTGGCTCGTTCCGTTGGACTATACCTGGACACAAGACTCTAGCTAAGACCCACTATACCATGCACAACAGGAACAGCTCTATGAGTCTCATACACTCAACTCCTTAAGGTGTCAACTCAGATAAGCATAGAAAGAAACAGTTCCTCTGATAAGACTTAACCAGTTCAGTAGGCTCTAAATTCTATACCAAGTGTTTTACTTGGTCAAACCTGTCTTTTTAAGGCTAAGGTTTACAGAGCATCTGATCTAATCCACGCAAATCTGTCCCTCAATTATTTCTAAGTTTACATACAACTGTAATCATGAAAATTAGAGTCATAAAATCATATAAACTTCTTTAGTATACATAATTTAAAAAAGATCTTACTTCACACATTGTGACATTTTGAATTAGTTACTATATGCAATTAGTAAATATGACTGGAAAAGCAATTTAGTTAATCCTCGTCCTATATAACAACAGCTACTGATAGAAGAAAAATGTCCACAGAAAAACCTTTCTCTTCACACCCGATAACATGCAAAGAATTACCATTCATTATTAAACAAATGGCATGGAATTAATGCAAGGATAACTAAATGCAGGGAAAAAAGGAGTTGCATAAGAAGAAAAATAGGGAGTAGTAAATTAGTATTTATCTGTGCAGACCGATGTAAATAATTTAGTCTTCTTTTAAATCAAAGACACACACTGTAACTACTGTAAACATAACATACCTGTTCAAGTACATCCAACTTCAATTCAAGCTTACTAAGTACCACATCTCCTCCCCAGAGCGACAACTGCAGATCCGAAGGCTTCAAGTTCTTTATGTAGCGATTGACATAACTCATCAAAATAGGAGTTACATAGGACTCCAGCATTCTGGAAGATTTCTATGTTACAGGTCAAGCACTAGGAAAAAAAAAAAAAAAGAGACAATGAAGTATTATTTATAAATCTCTCAGCCTAATTGTCAATAAAGCAACAGTCATACTGCTCAGACGCATGAAAAATTATACTTCAAATTCTGCTTTCTAAACATGTCTGCCTATATATAGAGATACATATAAAGATTAAATATCTACTAAGATGAAAGCACATCTACTTCTACTTAGGAATTTCCAGCTTTTATATATATACGAGAATTGATAACTCACTTGCTCTCTAAAGAAATGCCAATCCAAACAAACCAAAAAACTGAGAAGAAGGTTAAGCAGTCTACCATACCTTCATATAAAATTTAAATGACAGAAACCCTGTCATCTTTAACTGACAAACGTCCACACTTACACGCTACCCGGGATACACCCCACCGACCTCCCATCGCGAGTACCGTGCACATGGCAAAAACGCCAGCTTCATGTCAGAAAACCAAGACCCAAGCCGAAGCCAGGCTTGCGCTCGCCACTGCACCCCTCCC
>WHYT01017916.1:0-59585 GCA_009806455.1 Tetrax tetrax | reverse complement strand
CGGGGCCGGTGCCGGTGCCGGTGCCGGGGCTGGTGCCGGTGCCGGGGCTGGTGCCGGTGTCTGCCATTTCCTCGCACGGCGGAGCGCAGGTGTGCGTTCCTGGCGCGGAGGAGCCCGAGGAGGGCGGGCTTTAACCTGCAGCACCGTGAATCCCAGAGATGTGTTACTGTTGGCTTCATGGCTTAGGCCAACTCCAGGTCCAAAATTTTATTCACGTTATATCAATGAGTGACCCTATCGGGGCAAACCTCGGTGACTGCAAACATGTTGGTTGCTTCAAGTGTGTTTAATAAAGATGGGTGTTCTCCATTTTTGCTTTTGAGTGAAGTTCTGCCTGAAGTTCTGAATGTCACCATTTTGAATGTTACTCAGAAATACCTTCTATTTTCTGTGTGCCCAAAGCTCTTCCTAATACGTTGGTGATAGAGAAAAGCCCTCCCCGACACCCCGGAGTCCTTCTGAGGTTGCTCCTGGCAGCGAGCAAACGCCCCGGGCCCGCATTTGGAGGAGCATGAGTTAATGGGCTCCTCAGGGGCTGGCATGAGGATGAGCTGGAAAAGAGCATGGGGCCACATTTTTTCAGGGTAAAGTGCAGTAGGCAGTGCCTGTGGGCATGGCTTTGATGTAGATAATGAATAACCTGTTACAAAGGCTTCTTGATTTGAGTTTTAAAGGAAAGCCTGGGATACGACTGTTGAGTTATATATTCCTCCTGGAAATTGGAAATCCTGTGTGCTTAATCTGCATGGTGTGGTTATGTGGCTGAAAACAGAAAAGAAAGCAATACATGGCAGGCGGGGTGGGTTCGTGTGAAGCAGCGCCCAAACAGTGAGACCTCGGGTAGAAGTACGTATGTTGAAATCTGGCTGAGCTGATCAAGGTCTGAAGGCTCCAGCTCCTGACAGATTAGCTGTCTCCTGATGGGTTAGCTGTCTACTCTGCCTCTGGTACACACATGCTGAGTTAATCATGAATCTACCCTGGTTTTACATACACCATCTTGCTATGCCATCTCCACTCATGAATCACTGCCCGTAAGACAGTATTCACCTCACAAAGAGTTCAAGCAGCTTAGGCTGCGTTTCCTCTTACGATGAAGGTCGCCAATCCCACCACTCATAGTTGAGTGTAGCATTTGACTGTTCTTCAGCAGCTATGGCATGTTAACCTGTGGCTAAGGGGTGATAGCAGGCAGGTGAGGGACAGAAATATTTTAACAGCACCAGTGGTCTTTAATTAAGGATGTGCTTCTGACTTCTAATTTCTCTCGTACTAAGGTTCTTGAGTTCCTTCACACAACCACTACACGTTTCTGTCCCTCAGCTAGAGTTGTGGGAGTGATGAATTTTACTGGTGGAAGTCTGCTGCACTGCAAGCCAGCTCAGTGAAATAATCTGTGTTAATGGAAGCAACCTTGTTTATAGCGCAACCTCCCTATAGAGTTGCACTGACACAACAGAGGGATGTGCCAACAGATAAGTGTAATCTTGAAGCACACCCTAAGCACGCATCAAAAGCCCTCATATTCAACAGAAAAACATTCCTCTGTTTCTTTGTTCATTGTGTGATTACTTTTGAATGACACATCCAATCAACACTGGAATGTTTTCTGAAAGTTTGGAAATGAAGAACAACGCCCTGTTTTGGTGAAAATCAGTAAACTAGAAGAGTAGGGGAGACACGTAGTGCTCCTGGCAGCTGCTTGGCAGACCCAGCAGCCCTGAACAACTCTGTAATTTTCCTGGCAGTTATTAGCATTTCGTTATAACTACCTCCATCTCAGCTTCAGTTCAAGTATGTTGACGCCCTGAATAATTTACAAAAGAAAAAAAATACAAAAAATAGGAGGAAGAGATCATGCAGGAATCAGTCTGACAGAAAGGAAATGTATGGCATGAAATGAAAGCAGCTGGAGAGGGTTACCAGAGATCCCTGATGTACGATGGGATGAGAGCAGAGTACAAGGGGAATTTGCGGGCAACAGGCAAGTGGTGTGTAGTGGCAACTTGGGCATGCTAAAGCAACAAGGGGATGTCTGCTGGAAACGTTAGCAGCCTAAGCTAGTCTGATTTATTCCATGTTTTAGCAATTCAGTGAAACATGCAGAATAGGTATAACCAAAAAGTGCAGAGCTAGTGGTCTGCACATCTTGTTCATTCATATAACTTGAGTAATTCTGAATCCCTTAAAAGCTAGCGAAAATAGATATAATTCAACCTGGAGACAAGATTGTGTAACACTTGGCCATAAGTGAAAATAGGACAGGACTTCAAGGAAGTCCTTAGGAAATGTATTTACCCACACAGGACTGCATCTTGATAAAAGAGACTTTCTAGCTTCAGTGTTGTTGCTGCTGTAGGTGATTTGACATTTTTCTGCAAAAGAAGTGGGATCAATGCACCACAAAATGGAGAGGAAAGGGAGAGTTCATAAAAAATAAGGAAAGTTGAGAAAAGGTGGAGGATGATTAAGTGACTATCCTACTACCTGAGGCTTCAGTTCAGGGGAAAGCCAAGGAAATTAGACATTTGAATAGATTAAAGGAAAAAAAAAAACCAAACTATATAGCCGTATTAGTTCATTTCTACCTCTTTTTTTCATTAACTTAAAACAACCTTTTATTTTGAGCACCATTTTGGAAAGACTCCTACACTGATGTTGGTGTTTGACAGCTGTTGTGCTTCTAATGTCAGAACTTGAGTCTCCTGCCTCCTGTACATCAGGCAGCCCAGGTCAGTTGTGTGAGCAGAGGGGTTTGGAAGTAGGTTGGCCCAGGCTGTTTGCAGGACGTGACAGAATCTGAGGTTACTGACAAGGAAAGTTGAGAGACAACCTGAGAGGAACACCTTTTTTTTTCACTGGACGAAGGTTTCCAATCCTCTAAACTTCCCCTTCACTATGTCTGTTAGCTAATATGGATACTTTAAATGGATTTAAATGGATTAATTTACTGGGCAAACTGCTGCCCGTGTCTGTCCTGCTCCAGTTCTGCCTGCCCTGCTCCAGTGCCTCCAAGTACCACAGCATGGATGGTGGGGAGTTGGTTCCCAGGAGCGCTCAGTCTATCCATGTGAGATAAGACTTTGCTATTTTATGATTCTTTATAGCCTACTGAGGTGCCCTGTAGACAGTATGAGACTGACAGCATGAAAGAATTGGTGATCCTAAGTAAGTAATACTAACTGAGACACTTTAGAAACCCTTGCAAAGGAAATAAAAATTATTTGGGCTGCTTCCTCCTCTCTTGTTCTAGGTGCTAAAACTTGGACTAGTTAATTTGTAATATTTCTTGGTGGTTCCTTTTTCTGCTTTTACTACAAATTAATGTTTGTAGAAAATTATATTATATATGGCAGATATGTATATAAATGTGTGTATATTATAATATATAAAAATATAAAGATATTAAGATTTGCTCCTCTCTTTTACTGGGAATTTCCTGAGCTCATGACTAAACTGACTAAAATTATGTATCTTCTAATATTCTTCAGATATTTAAAAACTACATCAGCAAAAGCAAGCAATGTAAGTCAGTTCACTGTTAGAATTACATAGCTTATTAGTGATTTCATGTATCTAATTATTAAAATCATATATAGCCATCAAAAAAAATTGGGAAACAAAAATTACTATGCCACTTTTATTACTATGGGGTTATTTTCAAGTTCACCAAAATGTACACATATTTGAAATTTGGAAAAAATAAACCCAATTTTTTTTTTTATAATTGCTTGTAGGTTTTCATTATAATCTGAATGCTAAATCTATTCTAGATTTAAAGGTGTAAATGATTCTCTATTACAAGTTTTGTTTGTTCTTCTTTTCCCTAAATTTTGAAAAAAAACCTTCAATTGTATTCTTGAAGTAGTATTTTTTTTCAAGTGTGAAGGAAAATAGACTGAATTGTAGCACCTTTAAAATGGAAAATCAGTGTTCAAAATAAAAAAAAATAAATTTAGAGTTTGTAACTATGATTATGAGCAAGAGTCTTTTGAAACAGTTAAGTTCACACTGAGTAAAACTGAAAAGTATTAATTTTGTGAACAAGGGTCACAAAGTGACCCTTGCAGGTAGCTTTTGGTACATAATCCCAGCTCATTGCTGCCTCATCTGGCTTTTTAGGAAATGGCTTCTCCCAACACTTCCTAAATCTCTGGTAAATTTAAATCCCTTTAGCAGCTTGGGGACAGATGCTCAGGGCAGCGTGGAGCGAGGCACACTTATGCAGATTTGGGTGTTTTGGGTGTTTCCTCTGTCACTGAACGTTTGCTCTGAGTGAGCGGGGCAAACATCTGAGGCATCCGCTCTTCGGAAGAGTGCGCGATGGACTGACAGCCAGCTTGACCAGAGTGAGCAGGAGTGGGTTGGAAAGGGTCTGGTCCAGAAAGCCAGAGTGCAACCAAATATAAGGATTTAACTACAGTAATTGGTGTGTTAAAATGCAAACCACATACATAAATTCTTTTTACACATGTTCAGATTGCTTTGGGAATTCTTAGACCTCCGATATAGAAGCTATATTGTGTCTCCAGAATACCTGTGGAACTGAACCTTCCTTCACACACCAGGATGAGTGAAAGACAAGATAGGAAACCTGAAAAGAACAGAGTGGGAATGTACAAGCAATGCAGTGTTGGTCTTCTAGGAGTGTAATTTCCAGGTAAATCGTAAGAGACATGCATGCCCATCTAAACCAGGAAAGTTAAATCTTGGAAGTATTTTCCAAGCTTGTGTTGAATTGGTAAAAAAGGAGAACAATTACCTGTCTTGCAGTAGTGAAAGTTTAGGGTATATAAAGATATTTGACCTATTCCAATGTGCTTAAAGGGTTTATGTATCCTTTGGGTATAAAGAGGTATCTTTGACTTCTACACCTAATTATGAAATACATCAAAAAAAGTCAGCCAGGAAGATATTATTTCTGGTTCCAGTACATGAAATGTATGTTTAACAATTTAAAAATGTATATATAAAGAAACGTGTAATTTATCACTGCCTCTGGGCATGAGGAGATTTATGCGCTAAAATTTTCACACAGATTTTTGCTTGACTGTTGCTGTACTGTTCATGCAAAACATATGTACTTCTAATGACAACTTCTAGCATGCATTCTTTTAAAATAATCTTACTTTTCAAGAGTTAAATGGTCACTTTTCTCTGGCATTTATATTTACAAATAATATAAATATATAATGTTGTATGTATTTGTACTTATAAATATTTTTCTATAAATATGAAATACATAAATATAGTATAAATATATTTCAAATGAGTATTTATAAATATGATTCTGCTATTATAGTTTTTCCTGATTTTAAAAATATTCTATGTTATCAAAAGATAAAAAGTAACTGACAGATTCTTTCTGTGTTATTGGTTGGTTCTTTAGAGGGTGAAGACAGAAATGACAAAGCTCAGAAATGTTTTTCCTTGAATTATGCTAAAATCCAATTCCCTTAATTGTTTATTGCCAAAATTAGTTTCTCAGTGAAGCTCTTACACTTTGTGATGCCCTTTGTTTGTCTTGTCCTACAGCTGGAGCCAGGAGCATTTCTGCAGAAGCTGAAGTCTGTTCTAAAGTTTCTTCTTAATGTAAGTGAAAATGTCCTTAGATTGGATTTGCATATTGTAGAGCTGATATTAATGAATGTCAGACATGTTGAACAGCTATCAGAACTGCAAAGCCAAGAAAACGTATGTCAGCACCAAAAAGCTGCCCTTGGAACCTGATTGGCAGCTACAGCTCTGAACAAATAAAATCTTCATTATTTCAGCAGTGATCTCCTGGCTTTCTTGGCATTTATAGATAAGTAAACATGGGTCCTAACACTGAAATCAGGCTATATAAATTGAAGTTAGACTATGAAAGGGACATAGGACCGAAGAGAGAATGTGTGATGCACACAATTAGGATACTTGGATCATTTATGAGAGAGAGGCAGTTTTATAAAGTACCCAGACATTTATAGCATGATTTAAGTGACATATTATTATAATGTTGTATGAGATATTGCAAATGATTTTATTAACAATGGTTCTCACTCTTTTCTGAATCTTGCTCTGTATTGGAAATTCTTAAGGTCTGCGTGAGAAATGTGAAGAAAATATGACTAACCTAATCTATTAATTTTTTACACTTGTGACCCAGACTGCAAAAATAAAGCTTTCTGACATCCAGACACAGGGTTTCTAATAGCTTATTTGAGCTTTGCATAGATATCTCATGCCTAAGAACAAATATATACAAGTCTATGAGATGGAAAGAACTCTCAAAAATTAATTCTTAGTTTTTATTTCAAAGACTGACAGCACATTGACCATCTGGTTTATGTTAACAGATCTCATACCCTTACATCTAGAAGTTTTGTCATCACCTTTATTGTGTTTTCAAACCAACACATGACACTCCTAGAAATGCAAGTTAGGCCTAACAATTTCGTTCACTGAAAAGATGTTCTCTTCCCAACAGAACACAGCTGCAAATTTTAATTCTGGTCATAGAGTCATAGAGTCATAGAATGGTTTGGGTTGGAAGGGACCTTCAAAGGTCATCTAGTCCAACCCCCCTGCAAGGAACAAGGACATCCCCAACCAGATCAGGTTGCTCAGAGACCCGTCCAATCCGGCCTTGAACGTTTCCAGGGATGGGGCATCCACCACCTCTCTGGGCAACCTGTTCCAGTGTTCTACCACCGTCAGTGTAAAATTTTTTTTCCTAATATCTAATCTAAATCCACCCCCCTCTATTTTAAAACCATCACCCCTAGTCCTGGAAAAACTGGGCAATTTTAGGCTATTTTCTCTTAGTTTCTCTCATGTTTCACAAAGCTATTTCTTCAACAAGAAACGAATCTGTGTGAAAATGGAGAAATAGTTGTATTTTATAGCAGAGTGTATTTGCTTCTTTTAGATATACAAATTTGATACTGAGAAAGGATGAACACTTGTTTTAAAGAAGCTGGACAAAATAATTATCAAGGTAACAAACTTTACTAAGGGAAGACTTCTGAAAGCAGAGCAGCTGCTATTAATTATCAAAGGTGAAGTTCATCTTCTCATCGTCTTATGTCTGAGTTCCACAGCATCCTTTTCTAAAGCACTTGACAGTTGCAAATCTACGCGATTTCTCTTCTCTATAAAGTATCAGCCTCCTCTTTGCATCCCTCCATCAAGTTGTTTGAGTTTATCACAACAAATATGAAGGATTTCATGTTCAATGCTTTGCATTTCTTTCAAGCACATTACCCTCTAACTTCCTCCTTTACTCTTGCAACAGATCCATACTCGCCTCTGCACTGGCAGTAACGCAAATCACCATCCTGACGCCAAGTTTTTCACCCTGTGTATATTTCCTAAGCAGTCTTTCATACATGGAGACAATGTGTTTTAAACATATAAAGATCCTGGCTGTACTTTGTCATCTCCTTTCTTAAAACTCACTGTCATCAGGATGTCTACCAAAATGACAGCAGCTAGGAGCAAGGGAACTGATACCCTCCCTGTCTGGTGGATCACTGTCATATGATTATGTCCTTGGGCTCCCCATCCATCAGTCATATCTCCATGTTATCTCTTACCTTAGGATGTAATTAGGTGCAATATTTCTTCCTGTGGCGAAGCTGACGTACAAAACACATGCCAACTGTTACATCTGGGGAAAGTGTAAAGCCAGATGACACCTTTATGTTGTATATTTTTCAGGCAGGGACCATCCTTTTGTTCTGGGCTTGTGCAGTGTCTTGTAAATATTACTTTGATTCCCAACTGCAGCTTTTAGCAATGCAAATAATTTTGGTAGCAAAATCCTTTCAATGAGATCCAATCCATTGGACGGGAGTCATGCAAATCCAGTTTGCATTACTTGGATGGCCTTTAAAACCGCTCGAGTTAAAAGCAATGGGCATTGGCTCATGAAGAATTATATGGCTTCTAATCTCTTCCAGCTCAAGGGCTTCCCAGCAGCAGACTATGTGAACTGGCAAAGGGACTAAAAGCCTTCCTGTTCGCTGCAGTTCTCAGAATTGTACACCAGATAAAGAGAGGGATATAATGACCACAGAGAAACACAGCCAAAAGAAAAGCGGTGTGTAAATATGACCAGGGAAGTACATGAACCCAAGTCTGAGTAGAGCAGGAGTTTAAACCACAACATCCTAGAAACTTCAGGGAGCTGGGAGCACCTCCAGTAGGTCTGTCTTTGTCCAGATACAACAAGAAATGAAGCACTTCTTTCCAGACACCGAGACAAAAAAAAAAAAGAATGGACAGCAGATGTGTCATTCTTCCCAGCTAAGCAAACTTCTGATGGACTGTTTCACTCTCACTTTACAAAGAAGAAAGAACAGAGTAGTACAATCCCTCTTAGCAGGGTTGTAACAGACACGCAGACGCTGATCATCTTGCTCTCCAGGATCCTGCTACCTTTTGTGCTCTTTCATAGATGGTTAGCACTAAAACCACTAAAACATTGCCATCTCCAACTGAGTGGGAAGCCAGGGCCATATCACAGTAGTTCTTTGCTTCTGAATCAGTGGTCAATCCGTTCTAAGAAGTCAAAAATACAGAACAAATATTGTTATTATTCTACATATCCTGGTAGTATTGTTTCAATCTGTCAGCTGTACGGTCTGTGAGACAGTGCACTGGTTAACATTGTAAAGGCTCCTTTCAGAACCTGGAAAGTTAGAACATATATTATTTTAATGAAAGCATAGATTGTGGAGGCTACAACAAAATCCACAGGAAGATCCTAAATCCTCCAACACTTTGGATTTTTCAACAGCCTGGATTTGGATTGACCCTAATAATGTGTATACTTAGCGCTTAGAATCACATGTAGAAGGTCCATAGAAAATACAATTTACCAGCTGTGCAAGTATTTTTTTAATGACTCAGACTCTCTGCTTTTTTGTTATTGTATAAAAATGCGATGCTTTTAAACCGAGCGGCATAAATTACATTGTTGCTTCTCTGCTGTAATAGAATGTAACCTTTTCCCGTAGTTATAGGTTTTTAACGGGCAATATAGAGAGTTCTGTGTATCCAGTGCACCTCCTGGAGTTTGGTTATTCTCTGTCGCTGGTTAGAGTGACTTTCAGGCACATCTGCCATCATTTGCTTCCTAATCATCAAAGATATAAAATCTTCATGTTAGCTATTTGTATCAAGGGAGGCATGAGATACCTCTGCTTTTGAATGTCTTGCTCTGGTTGAAGGGACATCTTCAGTTCTTAAGTACTTAATTGCTATGGCAAAAACAATGTCACTGTCACAAAACGTACTTTTTGCAGACTGATGCTGTAAAATAAATTATCTTACATGGTAATTTATGAGAGGGAAAAAAACTGAGAGGAAACTCAGTAAAAAAAAAACCTTTATCTGAGGCAGTTTCTCTGCAGGGAAGAATGGGGATGAATAAATAATGTTTCCAGGCATGGAAGATAGCGATTTTGTTTTCTCACCATTAAGAGCCTCACTGAGGTAAATAGGACGAGGACACGACTGAGCCCTGCACATAGTAATTCTGGGCAGAACTAAGTCAAAATACTGCATTACAAAATCATCAAACAATTTTTTTGAAGTTTTGGCACAAAGATTGCACTGTACCATCAATCATTAAAAGGTACGTGCTAAATATAGCAAATGTCTTAATTAAAAGCAAAGCAAAAGATTCCTCTGCGTGACATGTTCTTTACAGAGACAAAATTAAAATGACTATACAATAAATCAAAACACTAAACTGGAAGATGTATGCTGTTGCTTTCCATGTAGGGTGCCTATGGCCCATGACTTAACTGAGTGTCCTGGTAGTTATGAAACAACCTCCCCTTTCGTGGGACTTCTGGATGAGTGAATCAGTTTGCAGATGGACTATGGGATCTTATTTTGTGCTCACTTAAATGTGTAGCTAAATTATCATCAAGAGGTTTGACTGTGGCTTAACAGATATCCAATACATAGAAACGATCCTAAGAGCTGGTGACTGCCAAGCTGATAGGATGTGTATTTCAAGAGGTAATTTAATGTAAACTGCTGTTTATAATGTGCCACATATTGTGCTATAACAGCCCATCAAGACTTCAAGTATAATTTAAGTTTTCCTAAAGTTCAGCTCCCTGTTGTGTACATCTGTCCCTCTTTCAGGACATTAGAAGAAAGCATCAACTATTTTTCCTTACAGAATAATTGCAGCAATCTCAAATTAAACACAAAAAAAAGGGAATGCAGTTTCTTATATTAAGGAAATAAATATGTAGGTTTTGTTTTTTCAATAAAGTATTACAAAAAAAAAGATTAATAACTAATGCAAAAAAATGTAAGTGTATAAATATAATTTTCAAACTAGAAACAAAATTCATTTATCCTCTCTTTGTTTATAGCTAATAGATTTTCCATTATTCTAGGGCATTGTATTTGTAAAATGTTATTTCCTTAGATAGAGCAATGTAAAAGAGTTTTTATTCTTTTAATTGCTTGCACTACTATTTAAGTTGAGTACCATGTACATGCTTGGAAACCTAGCTTTCAATAGCAGTAAAGTATGTACATAATTAGTAATGGGGCCTTCAATCATTCTCCCTCTCATGTTCCACTGTTTTCCCGTATTCCAGCACAGTTATGTGCCCTTTAAGCTATTTTTATCAAGTGTGACAACTTTGAACTTGTTCCAAGACCATATTGCCTTAGATGTGACCTTCTGGTGTGGAAGTTAAATGTTCTCTGAAAATCTTGCATATAACATGTACTTCTCTATATTTACTCTTAATGTAATATCTTCAAAGAATACCAAAAAGTCAGTGAAACATGAACTTTTTCTATAACAGCCTTAGAGCCTGATCCTTTATACATGACTTCAGTAGGATTTACACATGTGTAAGGGCTGTGGACCATGTGTGCAAATATGGACACATGTTGTATCATATTAAGGTTCAATAATAGGGCTGGCCAGGAAACAAGGATTCTGTTTCGTGAAAAATTCTGAGGTTTTGGCATTTGGTTTCATTCTGATGCAGGGTGAAATGAAGAGTTTTCAGAATGTTTTGAAAGCAAGACAGTCTGAGAAGGAGACAGATGGACAAATAGACCAGTGGGGCTTAGTAGTTACCTGTCGTGGTGAATCCCCGTTTCAAACACTGCCTTGAATCTGACAGCAGTCATTTAATCCGAGATGTGCCCTGGGCCAGGTGAATTTCCTCGCTGCGACATTATTTCATGTCCGTAAGCAAGCAAAGTCCTTCCTCCTCATTGTGACTGAAATTCCATTCTGATGTGGAGGTGGACAACTCTGGTCCTCTCTTGGCAGGAGAGGCAGTGCTGTTCGCTCAGCTTTTTCTCGCGGAGCATTGTCTAGCCGTGAGATGTATTGAATGCCAGGGAACCCATGGGGTGTATTTTATCACAAGGCAGGTGACAGGCCATGGCGCTGTACTCTGCTGCCTCGCAGGACCCTCTAAACTCGTGCCCAGTGGTACTCCCAGAGCGGCCACAATCTACTCAGCAGGCACTCGTGAAGCAGAGTTTGGAGACCACTGATGTAAGCAAGAGGGCTGGGTGTGACCGTTTTATACCTCAGCTTTTTATAATGTGCCACAGGAGTTCCTGTCACTGGAGTTGTTTGTTACAGTTGTTGTACAGTTGTTTGTTGGAGTTGTGTGTTACAGTTGCAAAATGTTTGTCCAAGATGTACGTCTCTGAAGTGCCAGCTTTCCTCCAGGTTTACAAGCAATTAGGTATCAGCAATCAGGGAGCAAACTTTCTGTTTGATGAACGGTGTTTGGTTAGAAAAGAAATGCTGAATGAGTATGAACCCTATGAACTCTGCTTTATTTCCTCCCAAATGAAAGTTAACATTATTTGATTTGTTCCTCCAAAACAATGCAATATTGATAAAAGGACTTCGAGATACATATGCATTTGAGCCATATCTGCATCACTGCAATAGCAATATCAGCAATTTTTAAGTGTACTTTGAGCATTTTGTGTCCTAAAAATAATGCCATGACATTGTGCTGACTTTTTCTGCAGTGACATTTTAGATAATGATAGTAAAGCAATTCTCACACAAGTTACATTTCCATGTGGATTATACTGTAAAAATTAACTTTTCCAGGTTAGACATAAGCTCTAGCAAATGTTAGCTGATAATTTAACTTAATATATGTTTGAATACTTATTTCATACAATAAAAACCCAAAAGAAACCTCAACAACCTTGAGTGAAATTCTTATGGACAAATGGAATATAGCTTTGCCTGTGGGTTGAATAGACTTGGAAATATTAGTGGATGGATGCCTATTTTGTTAAGCTCTTTTACTGTCTGCAAGCACTGAACTGTGATAATAATAGGAAACACTTAAAACCAGTAAAGAAAACTTTCTAGAAGAGGAAAGAGCAATTGACTGATACTGCTTATTTTAAATTTTAACAGTTAGAAAATTGATGAACGGAATCAAAATCCAAATTTTCTTTGAGACTGTTTCTTAGACAGTTGTCTGAATTTAATCTCTATGTTTGAAAAAAAACTCACAGACTATATTTAAGATAAAAAATGTTTGCTTTCTTCATCATTCATTGCTAGCATGACCCAAGACAAGTTTCTGGTACATTTTGCCTAAGGGCCAAAGTAATAATTCCAGTCTGAATGTAAAATACCATCCAGCAATCTGTCCTAGATCTTGACATAAGTATTGGCCAAGTAGACTTTTCTTCTGTTCTTTTTTATTAAAACAGTATTTCAAAGGGTAATTTTTTTAAAAAAAGGCAGGGAATTGGAGCTGCCTGTTTCAAAGACCGGATGATGGTAAGTTTTAACATTTATGTGGTAGCACCAAAGAGACATGACCTAGTCAAGGAGAGGCAGCTTAACAGATGATGTGTAAATGCTGACGATCTGCTTTGGCGTGTCTGGTAAGTATTATAAGTATGGATTATTCCCACTTTGTGGATGTGGAAGCAAATCAGGATGATCATAACTAGATTTAGACCAGGAACTCAGTGTTAGAGACAGGATTATAATTCAGGAGTTGATTGTTATCAAGTTTAGTTCATTATCTCAGACTGCGAGGCATGCTACTAGATAGCTGGCTGGCTGGTGGTCACACCGGAGGCCACCCAGCCCCTGACAACCATAGATCTGAATGCATAATTTTTCAGCTTTCTGAACTGATCAGCTGTGTTACCAACTGTGGATACTTGCTCCCATGGTTATGCTGTAACTGGCCACAACCAAAGCAAAGAATGAATTATCTTCACAGAAATTCCCAGACTGAGCTATTTCACCAAGGATATATTTAGCATTGCATTCCCCCACTATCAGTGTGTTCAGATAAATCAGACTGGCAGAACTACCTGCAACAATGGCCAGCTGATCATGTATCAGACCTCCCCAAAATCCAGAGACCAGCAGCTTTTGTTGCCCTGTGTTCCAGAGCTCGGCTGGGAATGGCTGAGTGAGGGAGCATGAGCCACCAGTCCTTGTGGGGAAGAAAGCAATGACACTAATGCACACTCATACCAGTAAAGCAATAGAAATACCATCCATTTTAACAAACAAATCCATGAATGGACTTCATGGACTGTAAAACCTCTTGTTTGAAAGATAGAAGGGGTCAATCTTCATGTGCTATTGGTGCACCAAGGGTGGTATAAGCAGCAGTGGCCTCACAGCCGCGTAAAAAGAGAATAAGCAGAATGTTTTAAAACTCTTTATTTTAAAAAGCTAGAGGAACTAAATTTGTCTTTATTTTGGTCTTAGTGTGTAGAGGCAAATGCCAACCAGAAGAGGGAAGTCTATTCCCAGACCTCTAACTGACTCAACTAATTATTCTGCTGACGAATACAGCCATGTTGGCAAAATAAATAAAGAAGATAAATCCAGGCTTGCATTCTGGAAAAGGCCAAAGCTGATCAGAAAGGAACTGATATTTACATACTCCATTGAACTATCCTAGCAGAAGTATTTCCGTGTTTAAGAGTGGCTGGATTTGAGACAGAAATGTGCATCACTTGTGCTTTTATGTGCATCACCCAGCTCATGAGAGCAACAGCGGGCTCCTTGCTGTGCCTCTCCTGCTTACAGCTTGTGTAGGGGTCACTTCTGTGTGTAGCACAAGTCGTTCCTTCCTGTAAAGAGGCCATGGCCATTAATTGCTTTTCTCTCGTACTCTCTTCCCTCTTTTGCACTCTTCTCGTGACTCTTTTTACAATAGGTTTTGCTTTTCCTTATTTCGCCTGCTGCTCTGTTCTCCAGCTGTCCTTCTACCCTTACTGCTTCGGCAGGATGGGAAGCAGCAGAGGCCTGGCTACCTGCAACACCCATGCTGCTCTTGGGTGGTTCACCCTGCTCGCGGAGCAAGTACCAAGTGACTCCAGCTGCACTTGGCTGCAGCTGGGTTTGTTGGCAGGAGCACTCGGCTCGAGGAGAGGTGAGGTTTTGCTGCTGCACAAGACTCTCTCTGCCATCTTTTCCTGCTCCCTCCGACACTGGACCACAGCTCCCAGTAGTTATTTTGGCATCAGGGCTGCGCAGCCATGAGTGTAGGGTACCTCAGAGGGGTTGTGTGTGGGTAACTGGGGAGTGCTGATTGCTTCAAGAGGGACTTAGCATTCTACTTTCAGTTTAGCACTCGCTCAGAGGTTTTTCTTTTCCTCCCTTTTTAGCTTTTTCACCTTGTAATTCTCTCTTATTTTCATCCCCCTTGGTTCTTATGCTCTTTCTGTGGTCCCACTGACCTTTATTTTTCATTCTGTTTCCCTGCCACATTCTTTACCCTCTACTTCCTATTTTCTATTGTTCTTTTTTTCTTGCTTCCTTTAGCTGCTCCCTGCATTTTCATTCTTTTTTTTTCCTCTTCTTTGTCCTTGTCCCCACCTCTTTCTCCCTAATTCTATTTCCAGAGTGATATCTCACATGTTCTACCAGCAAATAGTTCTACTTACAAACTCACGTCTATTTTTCTTTCTCCTGCTGGTCATGCCACTTAATACATATTTCCTTCTTTGGAGGGAATAGGCTTTGATCAAGGTTGAAAACATTTTTTTTAATGGTTAGAATGAAACAAGGGTTTGAGGAATATTAATTCAATGTATTATTTTCTCATTAATGTTTGATCTATTAACTTCTCAAATAGTCATTGAATTATCTTATAGAGTATTTCAGTCTTAGCAATCAATTAATGTGTAAACAATAAATTTAGAATTATTAAAATTAACTGGCAAAGCTTATTTTTATTTGCAATTGTCCTGATCATATGTGTAAGTTACACGTCTACACATAGAAATTAAGAAGCTGGGCATAAGTATTCAGTATTTTCTTTTAAAAAATCTGTCCTATAATGTGACTTTTTGCAAATAATTATTTCAAATAATTACTGAAAAAGTAATTTTGCAAGTTATTATTTTTGATTCATTACTGAACCAAAGCCAGAAAGCTTTTTTCCTTTCTGCGTTATTGATACCAACAGAAAAGATATAAGTGACAGTTTTATTTATATAATATAATGGGACCATTAGGCTTTACACAGTATAGAGTAACTAATATTATTCTTTTCCATCTTTTTTTTTCTTTCTGAGCCACTGAGCCCTTGATCTTTTTAAACAACGTTAGGTCAAGTCAGCTATCTAAGGAATAGTTTGCTAGAGAAAACAAAAAAGCAATGGTGTCTGACAGTCTTCAAATGCACTTTGTACCTTGTTGTTTTAGTGTCAGCTATTGACAGATCTAGTTGGGGAAATTTCTGGTCCTATCAGCAACAACAATTCGATCTTCTATAGCACTTTTCACATCAGAGCACATTACAAATAGCATTATCATCCCTCTGTTGATAGCACGGGAGGTTGGGGTAGGGATAACTGGCAGGTTGTATGTAAAAGAAAAAATTGACTGGAAGAAATAAAATTCTAGAAGAAAACAAATACAAAATTACGTCTTTCAGTGACATTTTCCCCTACCAAAAAATGTTGCATGAAGAACTTTTTAAACCTTGCTGAAATTCCCCGTTCTTTGATCTGACTTTAGATATAGTTGCAAAAATAGCAAAATTAGGGCAACTTTTACTGACACCGGTTTGGATTAGTCAGGTCTTTTCTTTGTTTTTTTTTTTTTCTTTCTTTTTTTTTTCCTTTTTTCTTTTTCTTTTCTAAAGTACAAGTTCAGTCTCTGAGGAAACATTCCCTCTCTACCACACAAGTGGTAAATAAAATCTACAAATAAATTCTACTATTTCCCCAAATGCATAGGATACAAAAAAATGTATTCATTAGTGTGAGATATAAAAATGTAGACTCACACTTCTGAAATCTACGGCTGTTCCTTTCACACTTGTGCCAAAGGCAAACAAACATAATTCTCCCTGGCAGCTGGACGACATTCCAAACAGCCACCACATTAATTCACTCACCTCCATCAGCCTCCGCCTGCAACCTGCACAGCTTGCTGCCAGGAAGCCTGGCAATAAATTCCAACTCTAAATACCAAACAAGGTAGAAAATACCATACAATGCATTATTCCAAAGGACAAAATGAGCTCGCTCGATCGGGATACCAAGGAAGGGCCTTTTCTACTGCCTTTTGGAGTTTCCCTTGTTGCACTTGTGCAAGTCAGCTGTTGTCCCAGAAAATGTACGCTTGTACTGGCAGTTAAAAGTCTGAATTTTTTACTCAAATTTTGAATTGTTTTGTTAGTAGGTCTATAACTGGATGTTTGATTAAAACTAAGATTATGTAGGTTGATGATTTGCAAACTGGTGACAACAGCTGATGTGATGACAGGGGTTCAAGCCTGGAATTTCAGTGTATTCGACTGCTTCTGGAGAAGGGGGTTGTGGGCACCATGCTGCACTCAGCAGCATCGGTTGGTGCAGGGTTTCTTGTTTCCTCTCTATCAAAATGTATATGAAAATGGAAGCAAGTACCAAATAATAACTCCATCTAAGGCTATAGATTATTTACATTATATATTAAAAAATACATTTGTTTTGTTGTATATATATGTAGGCACATATATGTATGTACACAAAACCATTCCACTTTTCTCTAAGTAGTTTTTCTTTTAATTTCAAGATGAAAACCATGAAATAAAAGTAATTCTGTTCTTGGAGGAAACGGGTGCACCTCTCTTGCCTAAGAGCAACTGCAAACAAAATGGCCACTGTCTCAGGAGAAAGATAATTTCTCATCAAGTTAAAGGTACAGTATGCAATAAAGATGTCGCAAATTGGTTTCCAATATGGGCTATGTCGTCACTTTTGTCCATTCATCTCTTTCAGGAAAGTTGTGTATTCTGAAATAAAATGAACACAGTATGTTAATTTTGTTTTCCCTGCAATGATTCTCAGGAGTCCAGCCTGGCATTTTAAAGTTTCCCAGCTTTTCTTGTTCTTGTGAATACGAAGATCTGGGCTGGATAACTCAAGAGAAGAGCTGTCACAAAAGGTTATGACTTGTTTGGTTTAAGGTTGCACTCAGCACACGAGAAAATCAGCCATTCTTTACATTCAGGCACCAGCCAAAAGTGGAGCAAATGGGATAGTAAAGGAATAAAATTATTCTCAGAAGTGTAACAGGCACTTTGAATCTCAGAAAAGTTTTACTTTGTGTTCGGAGCAAAGTTGCCGACAATAATTTCATGCAACCTGCTTCCACCTATGTTAGTTTTACTAACTTGGTGTTAGTTCACTGCCTTTAGGGATGGCAAAAAAAAAAGCTCACTCTGTTTGATTAGTCTTCTGTCTTGAGTTTATCTTTTCAGAGTTTTGCAAAGCTGATAAAAATACAGAAGTTCACACAGAACAATTTATTTGGATTTTAGCCAAACCTTTGATAAAATTGTGTGTCATGAGCTTCGGTATCAACAGGAGTAGCTCGTTTTTGAACAATAGGATAAGTGGTTCCTTAAAACATATTTTACACCTTCGAGAAGTGTTATAGTAAGAAAAAAAAGAAAACTTGTACCCTTTAGATCTATAAATTTTTCATGTTTTCTTTGAGTGAACACCTACTCCACATTATACCAGTGACTTGCTTCCAGTGCTCTTTTTGTGGGGGTAGAGGAGTCATTCATATGATCTCCACTTTTCTTGTTCTTTTTGAAGTTTCACTAGGATCTCCACCTGTAGGTTATTTATTATATCGAATGGCTGTAGTTTCTGTAGAATTAGAGCTACAATTAGCTTTCTAAGAGAAATTTAATTCAACCCCTGTTTATTCCTCCGTCCAAATTCTGGTTGCACTACATTTCCTGCCACTGGACCCTTGCCTGGGACAGGTTTTTGTACTGTAGGGTGCAAACTGTGCAAATGTCTCCCTTTTTTTTTTTTTCTGACAGCATAGTTGAAAACCTTCCCAGCATAAGTCATTTTGTCCACTCTCCACAAGGACTGATGCTTTCCAGTTACATGCTTTTCTTAATCTCCCAATAATTTAAACTGGTTTGTGGACTTCCTAAAATATCACCGTAGGGTAAGGAGCTATAGGGTCAACAGGGCTTGCTATAATGACTAACTAGACAAGGACTAAGTGCTGCAGTCCTTTCACATTTAAAACTCCTGTTGACCTCAAGGAACCATAAGGTTTTAACTGTCTTCACCTCGACAAGGGTATTCACCAGGTAAAGAGGACTGGAGACAAAATTACTTCACTTTTGGACTGGCTAGAAGCATACCTTAATTTGCACTTGCAAATCTTTCAGTGCTTCAATTTTTTTTTTTGGTACCAGCCACTAAGCTTTAAATGGCTTTACTTTAAGGATATTTTTAAATTAATTTCTTTTTAATTAATTTCTTTTTTAAGAAATTACATTCTTCTGCTGTATTTTTGCTCTACCTTCTTAGTAGAGATTTACAGTCTGAACTCCAGAATAAGAGCTGCTTTTGGTCCGGGGAGATGGTGGTGTTCAGTTTTTTTAAGTCTCAAGATTTTATCTTGAGTTTCAATATTTGCTTCTTCCTTTATAACTGCCATTCTCGGACATGAATGAACCCATGACCGTTTTAAGCTTCTTTTTCTTTAAGCGTGTTTCTACCCCTCACATTTGTAACATCCAAAAATATGATAAAGGGTTAGAAGTTTAAAAAAATCTAGCTTATTTTTTTCTGGAACTTAAGATTTTTAAGCCAATCTCATTAGTTTTGAAGTCTGGAGGTTGTGAGTTTTAGGTTTAGCAAAACTATATGTTTCACCATGAGTTTGAAACCAGGGGACTTAACAGAGCCTTAAAGAATAGCTATAAAAAAAATTAAAAACAAACTGACTTTTTTTTTAATGTGTTTGTAATTTAGTTATTCCTTAGCATAGACAAAATTAAGATCCTTATATTCCATTTTCAGTGACTTTCATATCATAGTTGCTGAGTTTACAGGTCAAAAATCTTTTTTTTTCCGGCTGCCAGCCTGCATCTTCCACCTGAGATTTGAAAGCAGAAAAATATTCTTTCTACCTCATAGGTCATTGCTGGTAATAAAGATTCTGCAATAGGAAATTAGCTGACAATTTTGTTGATGATGTGCAAAACAGAATAGAAGCCAGCTCACCCTCCCAGAGCTCCGTGGCTCTGCGGTGCTAACAATAGTAAAAACAGGCTTTTGGTCAGAAAAGTAAGCAGCTCTCATTCCAGGATACGCAGGGAACAGCTCTGTTGAGTAAGAGTGTGTGCCTTAATGTAGCAACTTTCCTGCCCATAACTCTGCCGTAAGCCGCCAGCACTCAGCGCCGAGGCAGCCTTGCGTTCCAGCAGCAGGCAGCTGGCTCTGCCTGCCCGCAGAGGTGCACAACCAGCCCCCAGCATCACCAGGCTGGAGGGAAAGGAAAAAAGAGAGCTACCAGATTTGGGGTGGTAAGGTCCTTCACATGGAAATGCCAGCGGAGACAAGATGCGCGTTGCTCAGTTGGAATTAAATGCTGGAGCAAGCAGGACTCATTCTCCTGGGCAGCTGAGTGGCGGCTGGGATTATCTCCTGTCATGAACGAGAGCCGATCTTTTTCTTTCTTCCTGTCCCTAATAAAGAAATTACAGTCACTTGAAGAAAGAGGTATTCCTTGGCCCGAGATTATTTTTCCTGAATGATCTTCACGTCATCTGTATCAAAGAATCTTCAGAGATTTTAAAACGGTTGTGGCTCTGTCTCTTATTCCTCCTCACAAGGGAGGGAGAGTAAGGCACGAGCCGGGACTACGAGTCTAAGTTTCTTCACAGTCTGTTCCTTGGGAAGAGCAACTACATGCATGAGCAGCTTGCAACCCCTTACAAGGTTAAAATCTTGCCTGTGGCAAGGATTAGTTTAGTGAAAATGCATAAATAACATGGATTTGTCTGCAATGATACATTCAGGTGTCTGACTCAGTATTATTACCAAGAGTAATTAACTCAGCAATGGGGAAAACACACGTACACGAATGAGGTGCTGATATTCATGAGATAATTTCATTTATCATGAACTATTTCACCTGCCTTCTGCTCTGTACGCCATCTAGGCCTCTGAGACTAATTTGAAAGAGCCTGAAATACGTTAAGAACCAAACAACCAGAAATACAACTAGCCAGATAAAGGTTTCCTCTCCTCTGCCGAGGTGGAACAAGCATAGGTCTTAGATAAAGTGGGATTTAGTGCTGCATCAGGGACAGATTGAATGGGAGGAACAGTGCAGAAGAGGGAGAGCTCTAGAGACGGCAGAATGCAAATTATGGCATTATGAAACACGGAGCAGCTATTTTGGGGTCATTTTAGAGGATTCTTAAATCGTTAAATGCTCTCTACTAGATTGTCTAATTCAACTCATGCAAAATCAGTAATCTAGTTTTAAAAGGTGGTGAAAATATATTCAGAATAAAATAATATTTAACACTTAGAAGCAGTGTTCTTCAGGACGGTATATTGTTACCCTCAGCATTTTGGAACTAGTTTTGCTGGCAAACCCAGTAAAAAAATACAGATGTCTGTCACTAAAAGAAATTAACTTTATCCAGTTTGCTTCTTCCCACAAAAGTAGATAACCATATAATTCCTTTTGGACATTTGCCAAATCCTTTTGAATAATGGGATAGAGATTCCTTGGAGTCGTGAACAGTTATATGTCTGCTGTGAACCTACAGTAGCTCTGGTTTGTTTTTTTCCATTGTGAACCTTGCTTGAGAAATGCCTGCTCTGTGGATTTGATCTTCTCCTTCCCAGTAGGGTTACTGAATACGGTTTGATTCTGTGCTGGCTTGCAAAATAATGAAGCCGTATGAAGTGACATTACCGGGCACAGGAGGATCGCTGTAGAGATTAGCACATGTATTGTCCTTGAATATCAGCTGAACAAAGTAGGCTGAAGCAGGAGGAGGCATCCCTTTTGCACTGGGCAAGAAGAGACAGTAGTGCGGTGGAGCACTTCTTATCAAATAGGATGAAAAAGAGGAACCCATCTCTGCTTTCAGCAGAATAAAGGAAAACCTTTGCTTCACTTCTGAAAATATTTCTGGAAGGGAAGAAAAAGACTGACGCTAATGGATGTGCATCTCCTGTTATAGAGTGACGGCCCTGAGTCAGGCAACACTCCTTCAATGTCAAATGACAATATCGGGAATTCTGCTCTAGTAAGGCTACAGAATTTGACCTATTAAAAATGACTAGATTATCCTTCAATTTTCAATTAGCTTCTTCAAGCCAAATTTTTTTTCTTGTTTACATTCATGTAAATCCATAGAGGAAGTAAGATGAAGTAATTAGTCCCTAGGTTAAACCGTTGTAAAATGTTGTTTTTCTGAATTCCATGACTCAGCTTTCAGAGACTTGCTTTGTTATCATTTCAGCAAACATTCTGAATCCCAGAGAAGTTCATCATCTGGTAATCTTTTTTTTTTAAGGAGTTTAATACTGAGAAGGAATCAAAAACCACTTATGAGGTTTTACTTGGGACTACAAATATCGTGGAGGCACAGGTTTTGCCAAATGGTTAGCTGGAGGCCAAATTCTGCAAATCCTAAAATCACGAGTGTTTCTTTCTACTCAAAAAAGACTCATGATTTGAAGGACTGCTCGTATGAACAGGGATCTGCAGGGTTTGGCCTTTTCTGGCAAGGCTGAACTCATGGCTTTGCTGTATGTAGTTAACCTGCATTTTGTTTAAAGGGATCCCATCAGGAAAGTGGAAACAGATTTTTCTTAACTAAGTGCTTACAGTTGAATTTAAAAATGCTGCCCTTGTTAGAGGTTAAACTGTTCCCTGCCTTGCTCTTATAAGCATTTTAAACTGTCTACATTAAATACTGTAAATAGGAAATACAAGGAATGAGGGTACAATCTAAGCGCAAGAAAATGTAAAATAACAGGGCAGTTTCATTGTCCTTCTTAAAATGCATAAGAATTCCATCCAGCTGCTTGTGTTTTACCATTACAAAGTATAGTTTCACACCAAAAGGACAATTTATTCTGTGAATTAAAATATTTAGGAGGCCTTATTAACAATGGTGAGCACTTAGACACACAAGCACGGTCAGTGGCCATATGCACATGGGTAAGTGCTTACTAATGCAGATAATGCTGCAAAACTGGGGTCAAAAGTATGTAGAATAACCAGACATGGTTCTGGTTAGAAATGAATCCCAGAAAAGCCCAAAGATCTGAACCACTGCAGTAAAATAAGTGGGGACTTGTAGACATAGAAGTTGGGTTCAAGAAACTAAATTCAATTTCTCACTTCCATAGCATACGTTTCTGTCTTGTTGTAGGATTAAAAATCTAGCAGCTTAGACCTTCTCTGTTGCTTACTTTGTTGAAGGTCTTGACTTGTTTTCCGCGTGGAGAGAGTTGGAACTTTTTCCCGTAAGGGTGTAGCTAGAAATGTTTATATACACATCACTGAACATATTGTGCCTCCTGTCCGCCTCTCACAATGTCAATATACTCTACATAACATGATCAGTAGTGCAGTAGTGTAATTAGCTACAGAGATGTAACTGTGTGTTAATAAAAGGCCTAAGGAAAACAAAAATCTGTCTTCCAGTAGGAGTGCCTGTCTAAACATTTTTTCCAGCCTCCCAGGTTTTACATAAAAATACAGTGCATCTCTTCCTTAACCATACTTATAAATAAATGGACACTGGTTTCAGTCAATTTTTACTCTTTAAAAAATTACTCACTGGCTTATTATTCTGCTTTTCTTCTACTTTTTATTTATTCTACTTTTCTCTACTTTACCCTACAGTTTCCTTTAGTTTTTTTCCCAACGCTCTAGATTTCTTGTACAAATTTTGTTGTATTTCCATTTCCTTGCTTATTTTCTCCTTTTAAATTCTGATTTTCACTCTATTTTCAGTTTGCATGTCACTTCTTTTCCTCTGCCTAGCAAGTTCTTCTTATTCTGTATTCTGCTTTTCTTTTGTTCCACTTTGTGTAGCCTCTTTCCTGACTTTCCTTGCTTTGTTTTATTCACCTCTGCATCCTTCTTCCTGACTCTCTACTCCCCTTTTCTAGCTGGTGCTCCCCTTCACTGCACCCTTTATGTTTATGTCCCTCCTGTAATGTAGGGAAATAGCTCAGGCAAGCCCAAGAGGGAAGCTTCTCTTATCATGTTTCCCTGCAATGCGTGTAATGAGATTTAACTGCATGAGGAATAACAGAGTTTCCTTTAACATGGAAAAATCTGTGAATCTGAATTAAGTGATGGGAATCTTTTTGGATAAGTAAATGGGACAGTTTGAACATCAGCCAGTATCAGTGATGCATAGGTACAGCTAGAAAAAGGGGGCTTGTCAAGGCAATGAAGAAAAATTTGTCCAAATTTTTAAAAAGACAAAATCATGAGAGAGGTAGCAGGCATCTGGAACTGACTATAAGCACTTTCCTGGCTCTGCAGCACATTTTACCCACACACAAAAAAAAAGCTTTAACCCCCAAACAGAAAGTCCTGACCTTAGAAAAAATCAACTTACCAAAAGCAATTTTAAAAATTGGCTCTATGTTCTTTGTGTTTCTTCAATGTCTTCACACTATTTCTTCCCTTTTAACTTTATTACCTTTTTCTCTTTTAGGATGTTCCCTCTTACAATGTGCAACAGTTGGTTTCCCCTGCTTTTCTGCCTGCCTTTTGTGTGCTGTCCCTCCCTGTCTCTCTGGATCCCTCCTATCGCTCTTTCTCCTTCCTGTGTTCCTCAGTCTGACTCTTCGTGCGCTCTCTTTGTATCTGTCTTTTAACCCAGATGTTTCATCATGCTTTCATCACCATAGAGGTCTTCTATGCTAGCTTCTTCCCACGCCACATGTTATATACTTGCGCTTTGCTGGCATAGCCACAGAATCTGCCTCGCTCTCCTTTTGCTCGCATGCACTCTCATTCTCTCCCTATGCACACACATTGCACCAGCACTCCAAAACTAAAACAAATATGTGGATACATGAAGATTTCCCCAATATGTGTTTGTACATGCAAGCTCCACAAATCTATTCAAAGCCTGCTTACAGGCTCTATGCCAGACCCAATTTATGTGGAAATTGTAATATAACCTCCTACTGAAACGTGCGTTCAACCTCTCTTCAACACATGTACCCTGCTTTCTTCTAGATGACTTCTCCGCATATGCACAGAACCTCCTTCTCATGGGTTTTCTCCTTTCCTGGTTGATCCATCCTCAGATGACTTTTAAATAAAGCAGTTCAGGTTTTGAGCAGTAAGGTATCAGCTAGATTGAAAGTAGTTGAGTAAATGTTGTGGAGGAGAAGATTTACTCCTTCAGTTTGGAAAAACTCTCCTGTTTTTCCCAGGAGAGGGGTTTTTAGGGTTTTATTCCTGAAAGGAACAAGGGACACCTTTGTTTTGAAAAGCAAGATTTTGGTAGCAGCTTGCTGAGCAACTGGCCTGGGCCAATATCCTTACTTGATCTTAGGAAAAAACTCATTTGGCTTTTCAGAGGACAGTATTTATAGCATGCTTTTGTCACACTTGTTTTCAGGCTTTGGTGCTTGCCCTCAGACAAGTCAGAGAATAAACTAAAAACTAAGATAAGAGCAGTTTCATGACAGAAGCAAGATTTCCCAAAGCAGTGCAAGGAAGGACAACCTTAACTCTCGATTCTTATGTGACTACTGACATAGTTTAAATAGTACAATGCTACCAATCCCTCTCAGGCTTACTTACACATTGCTCAAAGAGTCTGATTTTATCAGGGCTTGGGGAAAAATATTTTATAACTTTTCTGCAGGTCATCTCCCCTCGTCTTGTCCACCCAGTTAAGGACAACATGGAGATATGACTTCCAGTCTTCGTACTGGGACAGTTTTTTGCAGTCTACCTAATGTACTGACGGTCAGCAGAGATTCGATGTCGTAGCTACGTCTCCAATATCTACATCACATGGGAAGGAAAGGCAAGCACTCACAGAGGTCGTGGTTCTGTCTGGCTGGGACCTTACTTTACGTGACCGGCAAGCCAGAGCCTCAGCATGTATCACACACCAGCTGCTCAGTGAAGACAGGGAGGAAGTGTTTCAAAATGTACTTTGCCAACAGCCCTTCCGAATTGTGCCTCTTTGCCTCTGCAATGTTCCGCTTGCCAATACCCTCTCATCTCCCGTGAGAGTTTCCATTGTTGATCACTAATGTGCTTAAAAGCAAGATCTTGACTGAAGTTTATCGAACCTGTCTGTTGCCCTTTGCTTTCTCTGTTCAGTGCCTCCACCATACAGCAAAACCCTGTGGTCCAGTTCACACAGGCTGCCTTCAGCCTTCAAGCTGTTCTCAGGCTCCCCACTCAACCTAATACCAATCTAGCTTGCTCCTAGGCTTCACTGGGAAATTTTTACAGGAAAAAAACCCAACTGTTCAGCTCTTCAGATTGCATTTAGACATCCTGGTGGGTGGGTGTTTGATGTGCCCCAGGGTTTTGATTCATGAGACCAAAACTGAGGATCTGGTTAAAACACCAGACAGCTGTCTTCTGGACAGGATGCCTAAGTTTCTTTCTGATGGAAATGGAGGTACAATAGGGCTGGGGATGAAAGGGTTATTTAGTGAGAGCCCAACATAATACTGGGTTCCTATGCAGATAGTTGCTTGCTTAATTTCAGGAACTCCAAAATGTTTCCAGGGTCGCCAGTTTAGAAGTAACCATAGCTCATCATGCTAGCCAGGGAAGATGCCGATGCCCCTCAGCAAGCAATGTTGAAAGACTTGCACCCTACTTGTGCCTCAGGAATCTCAGAGTGTTTTCTGTCTTACAAATAAAGCAGGAGTAGGAAGTAGGACAGATTTGGACAGCAACTCTGAGACCCAGTGCTTGTCTTACAGCCAACTATGACCAGTCTTTTGTAGCAATTGAACTAAACCATCAATTAAATGTTTGTGTCATTTCAGAATGAAATACCAGCCATCTTCTAAACATTATTTGCATAAAGTGATTTCACATCCTTTTTACGGTCACCTAATTTCTCTTATGGTAAGCAGTTTCCAGGCTGGTTCACCTATATGCCAGTTACAACACAGAACAGACTCTCTCATCCAATGGGTTTCATTGAGGGCTTGATACTGCTTTGGTTTAAAACCTGTGTAGTAGAGGCTTCCTCCTGTACTATGTGTGTGAAAAAGCAGGTACACACAATGTCCCTAAAGTCTGAACTCACAGAAAGCCTCATAACATTGTTTAGTCTCATGCACTAAATAATGTCCAGGAGCCTAGGACATGTCTACACTGCTGATGAAGAAACTTCTGCCTGAGCTGGCGTGGGTTGATAAGCAGTAGAAATGTGCCTGAACGAACAAGTTCTGCCTTACGCCATCCTGCTGCCAGCCCCTGTCTAGCTCATTTGCACAGCAGTGATCTGTGCCATGCCAGCTCACTGACGTGGCTCGCTCAGGGATCACTGCTGGGCTGAACGTGGAGACGATGATAACGAGTATCTGACTCCCGGGGAGTGGTGGTGGGCAGGAGGAGGAGATGCAGAAGAGGGAAGGAAGGCTGACTCCTGTCTGCCTTTTTTCCATTACATTCTCATTTTATATTCTCAATCTTATTTACATATATTTTTATTACTTATGTGTATTCTTTTCCACACTATTTTCTCTCCTTTCTCTTATTATATTATAAGAAATATCTATTGATATTTCTTCCAAGACTCTTGAATGTGTAAGAAACACTTGGTGCAACTCCTGGAGAAAGGTGTTATAGTAAGAAAGTAACTTAAGCATGATGCTGCCATCTTACCTATCAGGGAATATATCTCACACCTTTAAATGTAATGTCTATAACCAATAGACAAGCATATAATACGATGGTATTGAAACAAGATCAAGGCTTTACACTGAAGACAGAAATATCCCATAGCTTTTGTGTCAAGGTCACTCTTATCAACAGGATAAAAACATATATTGGGAAGTGTGTCTTGCTATACAGTTGCATGTATATGTTTAAGGGCAGAAAGTCATAAAAGATTTTTAAACAAAAGCTTCTGACACTGCAAAATCAGACTACTTATATATACACAGAATTAATTTTTAGCCAGAGCAGTCCTGCAGCATGAAAACAGGGAAAATGAGCAAGAAGTACTGTGACGGGTAGAAAATCCAGCTATGTACCGTTTTTATCCAGGGATTTTTTAAAAGTGACCCTCTACCCAACGTATGTATGAAGTGGATAGTTTTCCCTTTTTTTTTTTTTTTTTTTTTTTTTTTTTGTTCTTATACAGCTGGTTTCAAGGAAAAGATTTGGATTTTTTCAAGAAAAAAAAATAACAAATGCTCGTGTCTAGCTTTCTGGTAGCCAGACAACAGGCTTTGCTTGCCTCTCAAAAATATTGGAGCTATCAAGATGAATTGGGCATAAAAGATAGTGTATATAAGGGCAGCTGGATGACTGAAAATAGAAATGCTTAAGAATAAAGCAGACCCATTTTGGAAGAGAAGTCTGTATCTGGAAAACCGGAGGCACAACAAACTGGCCAAACTATATCAAGGATATCCAGGAGCCTGGTAAGCAGATGTGAGATGTGTGGGGAAATGTGGTCCAAACAGCAGAAGAGACTAGGAAAACAGCAGCATCCCTAACAGGCCTTGGAGCATAGTAGGAATGGACCTTTTGAGAAAATGCACCACAAGAAGTTACAATTTTGAGCTAGAAGTTACTTACACAGTAAGTATTCATACATCTCTTGCAAACACAAACACAAAGTTAAAGCATTGTCACAGCTGAGCCTAAAGCTGGCCCATATTACTTCATTTTTGCACTGCATATCATGAATTGAGACTGTTTCCCAACTGAGAGGCAGTAACTTCACCCAGGAGTGTGTTAACTTGAGCAGTTGCAATTACCCGAACACAGTGTGAGACTGTTTCTCTGCAAAAACCAAAGAAAATATACAGTCAGCTCTTCCTGAATAAAGAAATGCATGTACCAGGAGCCTGAACAACATCCCGAGGCAGCACACAATGTTGTCTACATATTTCAGCATCCATAGCCCAAACATTGCTGTCACTAGTGGTGATGGGAGGATGAGGCAGAATGATGCGTATGAAAAAATGAATACTTGCTACCACCAAAAACCCAACTGCCTTCTAACCAGGAGACCTTGCTGTAATCGAGGATCTCCTCAGCACAAACTGTGAACTTGAAAAACCTCAGGGCATTGAAGAAGTGAAATTTTGTTGATATAATACAGCAATGGGCAAGCATGTGTTTCTCTGTGACATTATTACAAGACCAGGACACTGGCATTGCTATGAGGGATAGTAAAATCTATCTCGACAGAGATACAATCAGCACTACATTGAGAAACTACAGCCACCAGAAAGATTGAGTGCGAGTCAGAGTTTTGGGACTATCAGAAGATAAACTCTCATTAAATTCCTGTGGGGTATATCCAAAACCCTGCGCACAGTGTGGAGCAACATCTCTCCAAGCCCTGAGGAAAATATGTTAGATCCCACACACAGTTAAGAAAAGAGAAAGAGAGAGATGAGTGTGTTAAAATATATATGATGATGATGACTTTAGGACTTCAAGGGTGTGTAACAGAATGCACATAAATTGGCCGTGGTATTTGTACTTAATTTGGTATCTCAGATAAATGCAGTAAATGGGACAGCAGTATAACTATATTCCCTATGGGGACATTGTCATGGGGTAATTTACTGTATAAAACCTGTCCATTCTTACATTCTTATCCTCTACTGTTGGCTGGCACCAATAATATTTATGAGCTGAAGGCCCACCTATGCTGCCATGGTATATGCAATGCTGGTATCAGCAGCGATGGCTAAGTCAACTTTAATCTAAATAGTTCATGCAAGAACAGTGACTATGTACAGGAACAAGGTTAGGCACAAGCTTCCCTAATCTCCTGAGGGGGAGCTGCTGGCTTACATAGGTCCTGTGCAAGTCACAAATGACATTGTCTGAAGTGGTGTGAGGATGCTTACTCATATTCCAAAATGAAGCGTAAAGTGACTTTGAGGAGGTGCTTGGTAAGAGAAGACAGCGTGCAAGGCTGAAGGAATACTGCCAGGCTATTGAATTGTCTTGACTCTCTCTACCCTTGCTTGAAAACTGAATGATCCCAGTTATGTGGCTTTGGAGAAATTTGTCCCCAGGCACCCTCTTGCCACCCCACGTTCTCCTTATAGTCCCCTGGGACCGCTGGTGCCTGGGGAGGAGACATCCCTCCTCCTGGCTCAGCTCTGCTGCGGTATGGAAAGGTGGGGAGCAAGGTCTGCTGTTGGTGTGTGGTTGGATGGAGCCACTACTTTCTCTCTGCTCTTCCCTTCTCCAGTTGATTTGCTGTGGAGTGGAGCACCTGAAGATCAATTCTTTTTGCTCCGCTAAGCATTAAAGTTGTTGCACACAACCACATAGAGAAACACACATGGGCAAGTCAGGCAGTGAGGGGAATTCTTTCCTGCACCCATATCCAGCTATATTCAGTCTGTATATAATTTAGTTCTACATAAGGAAGTTAAATTTTTTTATTATGTCAATTTCTTCTAAATTACTCGTAACATTTAAAAATTTGACTTAACTTCTGAGCATTGAGGGTCAGTACCCTTGTGAATGTAACCTCTCAATGGGCACTGCAGCCAAAAGGGATCGTAAGGGTAGATAGCCAGGAGCCCTTACAAAGGGTGAGGAAGGTGGTGTGACTGCTACACATAGCACTGGTAGGACTCACGATGGACTACAGTCCATCCCTGATGTTTGCAGTCTGTAGAGAACGCTGATAGATTACACAAACTATGGAGAAGAGCTGTGGGACTCATTAAAAAATCCAAAACCATGTTTTACAGCAATAGAGTCAAAGAGTTTAATCTGTTATTCTAAGAAAGAAGAGGCTAAGAGATGAGATGATCACAGACCGTAAGTATCCATGGCAGGGATATGATTTTGACAAATGAGAGTTAGTCTAGCAGACAAAGGCATAATAAGATTTAATGGCTGGAAGCTGAATTAAGGCAAATTCGAAATAAAAATAAGGCACAAAAATGTAAGGGCAAGAATAGTTGTTCCTTGAAACAATTCACTAAGGGTTGCTGTGGGCTCTCCGTCACTGGAAATATTTTAATTGAGATTGGCTGCTTCTCTAAACTTTGTGCTCCAGTTCAAACAGGAATTAATTCAGGGAAGTCCCATGGCTTGTATTATAAAAGAGGCCAAGCCAGATGATCACAGTGGTCCCTTCTGACTTCATAAGTTATGAGCTCTAATATAATCAGACCCTAGCACAATATAGCCATAGGCAAAAACACTTCCTATTCATCACAGATTATTCTGAGAAATGTTAACATCTTCTCATTATTTCATCAGGATAAATCAGGCATTACAGTTTATGGACGTATTAAGCTGGTAAAACATAACTGTAGTTTCATGTGTCTTTAACTCATTACCTTAAAAAACCTCAAAACATTTACCCAGCTCATCCTAACTATTCAGAGTAAAAAGCATTTAAACGTTGAGAACAATGAGTTCAGGCTCCAGTACCGCTGAGTTGTCCTTCAGTAAGAACACACAAAATGTATCCTAATAAATGAGCAACCCTAAAGTAAACCCTGCATCACTATCACCTGGATGTAACTACACCTAATGTCCCCTTGATCTTTGCACAGAACTCTCGTTGCGTACACAGCAAGAGCAGTAAATGGCTCTAAGGAGGCAGATACTGTTTCACAAAAAGGTTTAAGACAAACACAGACAGCAGAGAAGTGCTGATTTAGTAACAGAATATTTTACAGCAAAGAAGGTCACAAATTGGCAGCATTAAAGGTTTTATTTTGGTTAGTTGACAAGTGTGAATAAATGCTGTACAGAACAGGTAGTCAAGTGCCAGCAATATTTTTCTTTTGAAAATGTTATCTTCGCTTAGATCTTCTTCAGTAGAATATGATCAGTCAATCATAAAGCTGGCTGTTCCAGCCAAATATTTTTACCATTACACAATTCTGTGTGAATACTGGGTTCACGCAGTGGAGACATAATCCTGCAAGCCCCAAAGAAGAGAATGTTTTCTAATCCAAAAAGAGCCCATTTCCCCTTTATAGGTTAGGAACTGAATCTTTTCAGAAAGTGACTTTTAAAACAGACTGAATTCCTACTCCAGATACGTTGGCTTAACTAAATCTACAGAGTTGGACCTTTCATTACTCGGCAGAAATACAGACAAACAGCTTATCTGCAGCATGATTTTCATGCACAGTCAAGTCAGTATCTTGTGACCAGCTTCACTGAACACATCTGACTTTTTAACTAATGGGCAATTTAAAAAAATCAGATCGTTGAGAACAGCCAATGAACTTAATGGTGACTTTAAAGAGAAAATACAAAGGAATTGTTTGGAATATCATGTAGCTGCTTGTGTCACACGCTAGCCACTGATTCATACCAGCTAAATTTACCTGAACTGTCCAGATCAGACTGTTCGTTGCTTATTTCTTTAAAGTTCATGAGGAATTAACATGTTTTAAAAAATTATAATTCTGTTTTTCATAATCATAACAAAAGTGCTGTGGAGTCTCATTAGTCACATTTTATTCAAAGGTATACCATATTTTAAATGATAGTAAGTAGATGTCACATAATATTGCCACAAAACATTTACATGCTTATCATCAGCAATACAGGCGATTAAAAAAGCAAGTAGATTGACTTAATGAGCCAACAAGCAGCAACTTGTAGATGAAGTTTAAGTATCCTACAGAATTACCAGCAGGGCCTCAAGTGGGTAATATCTTCTTTGGTTTTGTTATTTTTTAATCGTCCTTATTGCACCTCTACAGTCACATCCTCCAAATCTTATCCCTCTTCTGACTGCCTGTGACACTTTCCCACTGCCCTCTCCTCTAGGCATCCCCCTTCTGTTCCTGACATTGGCTCTTATGCATTATGTCTTTTTCATTAGGTTGCATTACTTTTTCCTCTCTCTGGACATTTATCTAATTTATACTACTTGAATTCAGCATAAACCACTGAAAGCAAGGTCAACATTTTATGCTATTCTTCATAGCAGACAAATGTCATTACTCAAGTTGTGCTTCTATGTTTTTCATCACCCAACTGGTCCTTAGGCAAAGAAAATGCACGGTAAATGTATTACTGATAGACGTGATGCAAAAATTTGAGCACAAGAAAATTAGATTAATGATTTTGATATGGGCATTGTCTTTCGGTAAAGGAGTTGTCTTTGCTGTATAGATTTGATTGCCAGAGATGCATGGATTGACCTGCATACACCACCAACTAACACTGATGCTGTTGTGCACTGTCAGGAGGGAAAAAAAAAAAACTATTGGCTGAGGAAAAAAAATGAAAAACTATTTATTTCAAGGAAGAAGTAGCAAAGCAACCTAAATGAAAGCAAAACCTCTGAAAAGAGCATTGCATCTTTGAGAAGATGAAAGGGGGGTGTCAGTGATATCTTATGATTTATAATAGCTTTGCAGTTGCAGGCTGTGATGTGTGAATGTGATGTGTTTTCCTAATAAGAGGAGTAAGTGGTCTGAGTTGATCCTTAAATAAATGTATAAAGTGCTGAAAAGCACGAGCACAGAGTATGGCTTGAGAAGTGTAAATACAGATATGAAATGCTTGCTCTTGAGTGCAAGAGGCTGGGTGATACAACAATGAGAACTAAAGAATATAGTGTTCCTTAAAGAGTTTACTGTTTAGTGAGAAGAAAATGAACGTACTGTCTTCAGTCCTACACTCCCTCTTTCTTTCTTCCTTTTATCATCTTGCCGAAATTGTTTGCTTTTGAAAAATAATGAAGATTTTTTAAAAAAACAACCCTCCTTATACTTTAATACATTGCTTCATTTCTTCAAAGTGCTTGGCAAACATTGCTAAGTCTTCCTAACAACATAGCTCTAAAATATCACTATGAGATAGGGAAACTGAACTCTGGAGATGAAATTACTCAGCTGGAGTCCCGTATTTTAAAGCTTCTAGGTGACACTGTTGTACAAATAATGATTATATTAATAAACAATGCTGTTAAATAGCTGATAGTGGAATCAAAGGTGGAACACAGGATTTCCTGCTTCTTCTTTTAACATTGTGGACCACACAGCCTGCCTGTAGAAATCCATTTACTAGCGTTTTTCGTCAGTGTGTTCTTACTTGGCTGTATGAGCCTCTTTCCAATGAGTAATCGATTCCTGAGCTATCAGTTTAATAAGTTACACATTATGCCTCACTTGCACATTTTATCAAATGGGATCTATGATCCATTCTAAACACCTTATGCGCTTGGAGTTTGCTGGGAATCCAGTGTGACCTGGAGAGATCCAAATACTGCTGGATGCTTCATGACTACAGCAAATGAACGTGATGGTCTCCACAGCTTTCTGACTAGGAAAATGTCCCTTTATCAGAAAAACTGGTTCCACAATTGACAAGCTAAACGGAAAGAATAAAGAGTGCTAGTTCACTCAGATTATGTTTCTAATATCACAGTTCTTTTCATGATCAAGCTGAAGCGAACTTAAGGGACAATATGAGTCTATTTTGCCTTAACTGACCATGCTTTACCTTTTTTTTTTTTTAAGGAAAGCTTTTAACCTATGAGCAACTTGCAGAAAAATCAAATTTACAACATCCTTACTCTCACTTATCCAAATACCCAAGATTGATGTACTGGTATGTCAGTAACAGGGAAAAATATACAGCTTGTAAGGATACATCAGAATAGGAAGAGTACTGTGGAACACCAGTAGAATACAATAGAATGCATAGAGCTATGTGTTCCATTGGATGGGATAGTATTGTCTTTTGAAAATATGTTCTTCAGGTGGGTCATACCCATACAGATAATGTCCTCTACATTTGCATTTTGAATACTTTAGAAAGCTTTTTTTTTAAAAAAAGAAAATAAATTATTTATAAAAATGTCTGATAAGCATACTTTTACACGTGACTGCACTGCATCTTTGATGACTTTACCAAAAATTTAAGTACTGCTGGGCATATAGTTAATAGGAAGCTGTATCTTTCTGCTAACTCACTGAAATACCAAATCCAGCATTCTGGATTTGGAACACTCCCTTGAGGACTTTGTGACCATAAACCAATAAATGGATTACTTTCATTCGCATGTTTTTTTCCCATCTGTGACAGATAATGTGGCGTGCCACAACTAAGGTAAAATGGGGTGGTCAAAATGCAGTTTCTTTCATGCCCTATAATTCATCAAGAAGCACCAGGAGAGATGCCAGGACTTTCAAAATCTTGAATCAAATGCAGAGGCTGAACCCCAGAGGTTTAAATAAGGACACTGACATTTTGAATATCTGGATGGGGACATCACTGTCACAGAGCAGGAATACTCACAGCCCAGCTGCAAATGGGTAAAAATTGCACTGAAAGCAATCAGCTTGGGAGTATGAGGCAAGAACTCCCACAGTTTTCTTTCCTCCTCCCCCAGCCAGCAATAAAAATCCCACAGAACAGAAAAAGTTCCTTTTCGTTCGGATTTTAGATGTTAAAAAATAGGTATGTCACTTTTATACAGTGCCTGATGTATTAAGTCTCAAGTAACACAAGAATTCTTATATAACCCAGTAATCAGTGGACTCAATTGTTTATAATATGCCAACAGTAAATGCAGGAGGAATTTATAATCATATTTTCATGGGGAGTAAGCCAAAACCCCTTCTGCAACTTAAACAAACTGCTTCACTTTTTCATTTTGGACAGGTTTAAAACGCAGAGATATGACAACATGTCAGATAAATTTCTCTTGCGGCATTTTCCCCATAGAGGTGACGCAAAGAAAACTCAGCAGATTAGCTTATGTCCAGTGTGTATTTTATAGTTACTATACAGGTGGATGGTTACAATAGTCTGAGGTCAAAATCTTTACAGAAAAAAAAAATTACCAAGAAATTACTTTACTAGCTACATTTTCTGTTCTTCCTGTCAATTCTCCACTTTTTTTTCCTCTTCTCAAAATGTTCTCTTCTTTCCCAACATATCTCTCCAGTAGACTTTGGTTTTTTCTTTCTTTCCTGCCTCTTTTAGACTCCTTCAACAATGGAAATTAAGTCGGGTTGACTGAATTGGTTCAAACACAATAGAAATACAGTTCCAATGCCCGGAATTTAAAGACAGATTTCCCCTGACTGATGTCTGCTAGTCCTAGCTGTTTTGAGACAGTATTTTAAAATTATTTCTCAGATGTTTCTTCTTCAAATGAAATGGTTCCATTCTCAGTAAGGAAAGAGACAATACCTTCCTCATTTCCTCGCTGTTGGCCATCAGCTTCTTTTTCTTCGAGGCTTCCCTCCTTCCCTCCTCCACCCACTCCCATCTGTAGCCTGAAGCTTCTCTTAGACGAGATTTCAGCTAGGAACATGCTCGATCACCCCAAAAGCCGATCCATGCCCCTGTAAATGTCCCAGCACTGGCAAGGCAGTGCTCCTGCATTGGCTTGTCTACAGTAGGATTTATAACATGGTAGCATTGTGAAAACACATCTTCTCTCCTCTTGCTTTCAGCCAGGGTCACTTTTAGATGCAAGCTACCCTGGGGCTAGCAGGGAGAGGAAAGCAGCCTTTCCTGGAGCCAAACGGGACACTTTGCCAGGGAAGCAGGACAGGAGCAGAGGGATTGCCCCTCAGGCATGTGCTGACTGGCACAGTGAGGTAGAGGAGTATGAGGATGGTGGCAGGAGGGGCTTTTTGTCAAGGTGCAGCAGGCTAGATAAGGAAATGTGAGGGTCTGAGAGGTGACCCAGATGCTTGCAGTCTGGTAGGCATTTTGGGGGGTCCTCTGCTCAGTGTGGTCCCCTGATAACCTTCCTGATCTACTTGTGAGCCCTCAACCCTCGCGCTCCTGCCTTTTTTTGCCTTTGCTCCTCACATTTTTTTTTCTCCATTAGTCCTTTCTCCTTTGAGAAGGTCTTGACACTTTGGTTGGCCCATTAATGCCCCAGCCAGCCCTGAGCTGAGACTTACAAAAACTTGTCTGGTCCCTCATTCATTTCTGCTCAGAAGGAAGGGAGAAAGGGTTGACACCCCGGGGAGGGAGAGAGTGGAAACAGCAATCAGACCAAGCCACAGCTATAATTTCAGTCTGTGAATGTGGAGAAAATTAAAATGCTGTTTTTCCCAAGCGTTGCAGATAGAACAGTCTGAGGATATACTGGAGAATGTTCTCTTCACCTGGAAACATTTCTCAGGTTCCTGCTGACACTAATTCCTCTCCCAAAGTCCGAACCCTATTTCAGTTCAACACCTATGTTTATGCCATAGCTTTAAAGGTCAAGATCTCAGCTCAAAGCTGTGCAAAACTGCCTGTTTTTTCCTTGGATTTAAGGCAAGTAACCGTTTCTGGGCTTGGGCAAAGGCGCTTGTCTTCAGTGATGAGGCTAAGAGATTTGTGCTTAAAACATTCTTCGTAGTACAGCTTCAAGATGCTTGGCACAGCTGAACTCCTGTGAAAGAATCTGATGCAAGAAAACAGATGAAAGCTGCAATGTGGTTGAAGGGAATTGCAGAGATTGGACTGAGGACAGGATTTGGCCTCTACCACTGAACATTCATGAAGCCAAACATGATATGGAAACTGTTTCAGTAAAATATACTCCACAGAATCAACATGCCAATGAGCCTGAACAGCTTCATTTATCACTGTTCCACTGCTGGTGCTTTTCTTTGCACAGGCTTCTAACTTTTTCCGTTAAATCCCATGTCTGACTCTCAGTCCCTATTGACTTCCAAGGATGCAGAAAGATGTTTATAACCAAATCGGTGTACGACTCCTTTTTAAAAAGAGAGATACATGCTTAAAATCCTTCTGACATAAGAGTTTGGGTGTTGTTCTGAAAGCATTGAGAGTAAATGGAAAATTAACTGCTACAGACTGCTGTGGCAAAGAGGAATACTCAATGTCAATACTGTCTGTAGTATAGAAGAGTGTCTGTGACAGTACCCTAACTTTACAAATAAGGAGAGAACTGTGGAAAACTTGAGAATCTTTGATATCACAGATGAAAATTAGTCAAGGATGTAGCTGCTTTTTTCACTCTCTGTCTTCATCTGATTCATTTATTTTAGTGTTTCCACAGTGTTTCTTTGAAGTAGCCCAAACACCACTGGCTAGAAGACCTTTCCACTGTATTTTCCCCACAAATTTGTTGAAGGCTGTTAAAAAAAAGATTTCACACATATACACTTATTTTCGTATGGAAATCTTTAACTCACGAAATTAAGAGAACTTTTTGGTCTCATATCCAATATTTATCCTAGCTACACACTTTTAAAGAGATGATACTGATTTGCGCCACTGAACAAAGAGCACATTAGTATTGCAAGCAGTCATTTTCCATCCAGCTAAGCTTTCTTTGGAATGTAGCTGTCAATTTTTCCTTTTTCAGACCCTGAAGGAAGTATCCACATTTATTCAAAATAAGAAATCCAAACTCTTGGACTCCTCAGAGCAAAATAAGCCAGAAGGTGGAGTTGCAACTGTAATTACGATCTCTTTAGTGCCTGAGGACAATGTCTTTAGTTAACTAGATGCATTCCACTGCTACTAATGCAGTCTGTTCATGTTTAAAAATGTTTATTTTGTCCTATCTAGTCACAGCTTTCAATGCTATTGACAAATACAAGCAATGTGTGCATCCAATAAACATATGAAAAGAATCGCTGAAAACAACCCCTTTCTTATCGGTCCAACATCAGGTTCAAAGAATCCATTCCATAAACTATTGGCTGTTCTTTTATTTGATGTAAATGTGGTAAATGCAGTGCTTATCACATCCTACTAATATTTTTGCATTGTTTTAGAACAGTGTATGTGTACCTAAAATGGAATCAATCTGATCAGTTTTCCATATGAAAATACGTTAATTACAGAGATTAGGGAATTGTAGAGAGCAAAGAAAAGGTGAATCTTTGTGCACTTCAGCTTATAAACAGATTGTCCTGGGAAGAAAGTATGGCAACATTGCAAAGCCACAACTCCACGAGAATATTTTGCTTCCATTAGCTCTCTGCTTTTTGCACAGTGGGTTCTGATGGAAAACTGTTTTTAGCTTTGCTTGCAATTGAAACTATTCTAATGTTCTTTACTACAAGTAAATATTACTTGAGATAGAAAAGAGCTTTAAGAATGTGAGCTGGGAAACACGGTGCAGTGTAACTGTTCCTGACCTTACTCTGCACCTTTTTAGTTTGAAATGCTTGGGAAATTTTTTTTCATGGGAGCAAAAATCTCTTTCTGACATTATACCCCGCACCTTCCTATCAAAATGTGATTAACAGAGCTAAAGAGTGACTGGCTCAATACTGTAAAAATTAGCACTTGTTTGAAATGTGAGAACATTGTCTTGTTGCAGGCATTCAGAAATGATACTTACCTGTCAAGAATTTTTGCCGTCATTTATTTATTTTCCTTTGACAAAAGTTCACGCCACAGATCTGAGATAAGCTGTGCTGTTGCAAAACTAGTATGAAAGCTTGCCTACAATAAAGGAACTGAGAAATGTAAATTATTTAGACAGCTATGAAACAAATTTGTAATTCTCAGCTGTCCCAAAGGCTCGGAAGCTGTGTGTGTGCGTGCATGTGTGCGCGCGTGTGGGTTGTATCTACACAGAATTTTCATGGCAGTGGACTTTTTAAATCTACAGTCTCATCCCTCAGTTAAGCTACCACAGGTGTCTGTCTGTCAAGGTGAATGAAAAGAGCAACTCAATCCCTTCAGGAGTAGGAGGCTGGAGACAATGGAAGATGCCACGTGAATTGTTCCAGAGCCCGGTCAGAAGTAGGTTGAGCTCAACCAGAATCCACTGTGGCATGAGGAGGTTAGGAAGCTGGCTGGTTAAATGCAGGGGGTGTGCCTGTGCGTGTCTCTCACTGTTCATAGGAAACAGCAGCCAGAGGAGCAGTCCTGTGAGGGGCCCAAACCAGAGAGGCACGGCTCTATGGGAAACACGCTGCACTACAGAAGCAAACTTGGAAATTTTGAGTAAGAAAAGTGCCTGTTGTTTGTTTCTTCTGTATTCAAAGAAACAAGATTCTGAGTACATGCTTTGTAAATAAACCAAAGACATTCCTGACTCCTATCATCAATTTCTCCTCCTAATGGAAAAAATCCAGTAAGTTTCCACTCTGTGAATAGGGGCAATAACATAAGCACGAACACAGGGTCAAGTAAAGTGCTATCCTCACTTATAGTGGTACAGCCCCGCTCAAATCAATGCAGGAAAACGAGTCCCTCGATAGAAGAGTCAGAGAGATACTTTCTCTTGTATTTGAATTTTCAGACTCAGAAAACTAAACGTAGAAGAATTGACCATGCACATTCCTTTGTCTAGAAAGAAAGTTGCACTTCCCACAAAGTGAGTAGACTTTGATTTCTCCAAAAAGTTTTAATTTATGGACCAGCATTTTTCTAGTCCTGGATGTATGAAGTCAGCTTGCTCGAATCTCTTCTCCTTCAGCCTTCACAAATGCAAAACAGTTATTGTATCGCAGTAGCAGGCTGCTGCATGAGGAAGTGTGAGATTTGATTTTTTTCAGACTGAAATGCTATTAGATCCTTTGGATAACAAGTAGTGGGCACTCAGTTTCTGTATGGTCAAAAGTATTCCTCACCACTGCAATACCACAGGTGAAATAGTTGATCTAGTGATAACTAGACTGTGAGTTGAAAGACAGTTTGTCGGTCTTATCACATTCTTGTTGAAGGACCCACCTTTCAGCCAGATTTCTTGTTCAGGGTGTCTTGCAGAAGTAGAGTAGCAGCCAAGAAAGCACAGTAGCCCAAATGCTGTCAAAGAACAGCTGGGAGGGAATCTGTCGGACACTGCCTCTCCAAAGCTGCAGAAGTTGGAAAGACAGAACAGATGTCACCATGTGCGGGAGTGGAAAAGAAATAACAGCATTAAGAAGGACAAAGTCTTAAAAGATATTTGATATGTAGTTATAAATGAGAAGGGAACAATAAATCCAAATTTCAAGAAATCAAGGTTCTAAAGGAAGTTGACTTAAAAGTCCAGAGAAACAGCTGGACTAAAGGAGTGACTGTCCTTCTGATCTCATGACTTCCGTGTTCCTGGCTGTGTGGTGGCCCAGATTTAAGAAATGGGAAAGGACGAGCTTTTTTTGTTTGAAAGCAGACAATGAAAGTGAAAGGCAGCAGGATGATACAGGACATGCACAGTAGGTCTTATGAATCATTAGCGTAATAATGACTTCTACTTTTCTGTTTCTGGAGGAGGTGGTCCAGAGATGAACGGTAGAGAAACTGTGGAAGGACATCAAAGTCAAAACCTGAAAGAGCCCTTTGAAAATCAATAGAGGACTGTAAGAAAGAGTTTCCAGGGCACTTGTTAAAGGAGTGATTACAGAGAGAGAACCACAAGAAGACAGAGAGAAGACAAGAAATGAGAGGACAGGATTGCAGGAAGAGGCTCTGATTGCTGAGGAGAAGAGAGAGAAAGCATGAAGTTGTGAAGAGCAGTCCAAAAGGAGTAAGACTCAAACTGAGGTGGGAGAGGTCTGAAAATACTTCCCAGATACAGATCCCACTTACTCATGGGAAGTTCGTGCAATTGATGAAGTGAAAGTCCAGTTACATCCCCACCTCCCAGCCAGCCAAAGGTTTCTCTCCTCAGCTAGACTGATAACTGCTTCCCAGCAATGGAAGCCCCACTGCCTACTGGGTGCCCCTGACCCTCTTCCTCCCACCCCAATTGCTCCTGGTCCCACTCGCTTCCGTGCGCCGGCTCTGGTGCTTACCCAGCCCTGCATTAAGCCAGAGTAGAACTAACCCAACAAAGCAAATAGTTTTCCACCAGCTTAGTGTACTATTAAGCAATACTTTAAATAGCAAAGAAAATACATGGGATGACATATGGAGACACTTTCCCACAGAAGCATTAAAGGGAGTTTAGCACAGTGCTTAGTTTCAGGACGTATGAGTATCTTTGATGTCTATAGCCCCACCTTTACTACTGCTTGCAGTCTCAGAATACCAGACGGAGAAAAGGATGGATATACAGAGGCCAGTGTTTACTCTGAACAATAAAGTAAAAAGGCTACAATATTTTAAAAATAGGAGATCTATGCAGGAGCATGTTATTTCTGCATATACTAAGAGCTACACAAATTGAAATGACAAGTTTTCATCACACTGTGAAACACCTTTTGTATTGAACAGAAACTGCAAATACATTAACTAGGTGTATTTGGTCATAGCCATAACATATCAGATCATGAATGTGGAGACAGGAGGTCAGAAGATAGCCCTCTGCCAAGGCAAGTGTGGAAGAACTATGTCAACAAAAAGCAGGTAATATTAATGCTGTATCACAAAAGACAGCAGCACAAGGCAACGTCCAGTCGCCACAGGGCTGCCTGGCAGTCCTTGCAACATCTAGCTGCTGTGGGATCTATGTTAGGCTTTGTATAGCATGCTGATGTAAAAAATCCAGTCTTCTAAAATCTTAGAAAATACTTCATCCAGACAGGAAAAATATGATGTTCAGTCATACACATGTATTCAGATCAGGGGTGTAGAGCTATATATTATAAATATGAAATGATAGTAAGATTTTGTGGGACTATAATAGAACATTAACAGTGCAAACTATTGATAATAGTAACCCATTAACATAGTTATACCCCCAAAAGATATGAAAGGAATATAATGATGAAAGTGTATGTGTGGAGGCAGCTACACACTGCAATAGTACATTTACATACAGAGAACAGCTCAGACATACAGGGGATCCACTTGTAGAAAGTGTTTGGTGAGAGGGAATGTTATATGTGGAAGAAGGAAGGAAAGCCGAGTGTTTCGCTCTCTTGGCTCTGTTTCCATGTTTGCTCACAAAGCAATCTCTGACTTTAGCTGAGTTTGACTTACTATTCAGCCTCGCCTCAGTGCTTACTGTCAGCACTCGCATTTTCAACCCTTTGCAATATTATCTCTTCATCACGAGCACAGTAGGATACACACTTCAGTTCAAAAGGCCATGGTACGTGTGCATCTAGCAGAAGGAGCGATTTATTTGGACAGTTAGGTGACACGTGTCACTCAGCTTTCCACCAAGCGTTTGGGAAGGGCAGGTTGCCAGGGTACACACGCCAAAGGCAGCCCTGTCATACCTGTGCCCAGAATGGGAGGGCATGGCCATAATGTGGTGCCGCTGACCCAGTTTGTTCAGGGTCACAGCATTTTTGGGGGGGAGGGAGACCCGCGGAAGCTCTGATCTCCTCAGGTTGCACGGCCTGTGCACCTATGACACATGGGAGCCCTGCCTCCCTCAGTGCAGACGACGCAAGGTGTACAGGCAATGGAGAGAAAGGTCCACGAAATCTGTGTTAGAAGAGACAGCAGCTAGGCGAGTGCTGAGCGAGTGCTGGCTGCAGAGCCAGGGAGGAAAGCAGAGAGCAGAGCTCACGTTCAGCAGAAAACTCTCCGGAAAAGCCGGCCAAGGATTCTGCTGCCAGTCCCTCCTCGGGTTCAGGAAAGCAGACTCTGTTTATTCTTTGTAAATAAACAGGATTGCACCAGAGAATTACCATCAATCTCACATCCAAAGGAAACATTCAAAGAGGCCTTAAATGCTGGCTCACCTCTCGGACCAGACTATGACAAGACAGCTGGTCCAGTTTCTAACATCCTGAAACACTTGCAGGAATACTCGCAGAAAAACTGGTAGAGCCGAACTCCATCCCACCTTGCCAGCATGGGGAAGGAGCAGCCCTTTCTACAGCAGCCTGGCTTGGCCCAAAGGACCCCGTGTGTGGGGTTAAAGCCCCAAGGAAGGGAGCACAGGGGGTCAGAGGGTCTGAGGCAGGGAGTTTCGGGTAAGCCTGGCTGAACTACTTGTCTGTCGTACATAAATTGTATCATCTACCTCAGATAGCTTTAATATCACTAATAGTTGAACACACCTGGAGCTGTACTGCCAGGTGAAAGGGAGAATAAATTCCAGGTTTGCCATGCGATCAATCTCCTTTGAAAAGCCTTACCTGGGAGGTGGAGAGGCTGGATCTCAGGTCTCATCCTGCAGGTACCCTACACAAGCAGTCCATAACAGCTTCTGTGGGGCTCGGGATTAGTCCTTTGATTAAGGTGAGCAGGATTTTGCCAATGATAACCTCATCCTTCTGTGAAGCAAAGGAAATTAATTAAGTTCACATATCTCTCCTGGCCTGGCTAGAGGTATAAGTTTACTAAATGCAAAGCAACACCAGATAGCAGCTGAGGGCAGGAAAGGCAAATTCCCATCTCAGATCCAAACCTCAGACGGAAAGTGTACAGGCAAAATACAATCACCCGTGCTTATCCACTCCTGTTGGCATGCTTAACCCTTTGGAAAAAAATATGTGGGATTTTTGTCATGAATGACAATGGCTGATTTCACATCTTATCCCAAAAGACTCCACTAAAGATCCTGAGGAATTTCTTAAGTAACCACATATGTTGAACTGTTACTTATCTTAATGAAAAAAAGATAGTCGCTTAACAGAAAGATATCCAGAGATGAGTTCACGCTACGGATTATACAATATGTAATCCCCCAAAAAAGAGACAATCTTAATTTATAGAGGCACAAATTTTCCATCTGAAAATACTAAATGTAATTGTTTTCCATAATTTAAAGGAAGTCCTGGCTCCACTGAAGTCAATGGCAACACTCCTGTTGTCTTCGAATAGATCAGGACTTAAACCTTTGCCTTTAAGAACATGCCGACCAATTTTTAAATTTTCTTTTTAAAAAAATCAAAAGAAAAATGTGCTTGTATTTAAAAGTTTTTATGCCAAGTTTTGTCCCAGGGTGAATTACTTCAGCCTTGATATAAATCTATCAAAACAGGTTTAAAAAATGTAAAGATGAACACACCCTTAAAGAATAGCCCTTCTTTCCTCTTCTGCTCAGGTCCATACCAAAGAATTTTGCACAGACAATAATGTGAATAAAGGAGAAAAGATAAAATAACAAGCTAAATAATATCCAACATTATGGATATAGCCTGCAATTTAGAAATAGGCAGCATATTGTAGTCTTAAGGATTTAATAGTAAAAATATTTCTTTCCCCAGCTTCAGTTTTATGAAGATGCCAAATATTCAGGAAATAAAAATAGTCTATTTAACTTACTTTGCATCAAGTTAAATTAATCAATTACAAATATTTAATCTGAATTTTAAAAGTTACCTTTTCCATTTCATTTAATGTCTTGCATAATACAAGAAAGTTGACAGGCTAATGGTCAATCTATCACTGTATCCTGTCTTTGGCAATTTTTAGGATCATTTGTTTAAGGAAAAAGTATAAAGCCTGGGCAAGTACAGAAGTATTAGGTCAACATCTTTTAAAATGCAGTAGATATAGAGTTTATGAAAAGATTTTATTCTTTCCACAAATTCATTTGAGATTCTCTAAATTGTTCTGTATCTGACAGTATTGGCTCTTGCAGATCAATGAACTAACACTGCAGTTTGGTGTTAGTGCAGATCACATTGAAAGTTCTGCTTAAATAAAATATTTGCATCCTTCCCCTTGTAATCTTGGTTTGTTTCTAGTAATGTTAATCAAGAAAAATTTCTTCTGTACTTTCACATTTAAGTAGAGAAACAGCTGGTGTCTTTTGACTCCGTCTGAAAGTTAACCAAGCTCCTAAACTCGAAATAATACCCAAACTAAACAACTTATACTGTTTTCCCCAAAGTATTAGCATAGCTCATCGATCATTGCAATGATAGTATAACACGATGATGATACAATTTTACTGTATTAGTTACAGTGATACCAAAGGGGGGGGGGGGGGGGGGGGGGGGGAGAGAGAAAAAAAGGGATTCAGTGCTGCAGAATGTTGTACAAACGATTTCTCTACTTTCTGATTATGATTAAATCTTGATGTGCTTTGAAATCCCTAATGTGTAATGCAAACCAGGATTTGGGGTGTTAGGAATGCATCCCCACCCTTCTTCCAAAATGCTCTGTAAATTATCATCTGCAGACCCCAAATCCTCGAGTGGAAGGGGGAAGGAAGGAGAGGGAAGCAGGGAGTGGGAGGAGGGCAGGAGGGAGAGAGAGAGGAGAGAGATTAGAAGCACTTTTCACCTCTTGGTCCTGTCAGTGTGCTCAACGCTGAAAACTGTGCTTCAAATCCAGTGTTATCGTTAGGCCCGATTCAAAGGAAGTCAAACAGTCTACTGAGAAAACAGTGGAAAAAGTAAAGGTCCTGAAGAAGTAAGTGCTGCATGTTGAAACGTATGCATGTCACACCCCATTTGTCTTTCATATTGAAGAATAAAGCAGCCTGTCCCGCAGCAGTTATTATACACCATATTCTTTATTTTAAAAATGCAAGAAATTTGGCACAAAGAACAAAAAATCAACTGATGAAAAGCATTTATGTCATGGTTTAAATTAAGACCTTTGTAATGCAAGAATTACATCAGCAGTGGGCTTAGCTTAATGAAAATAAGACAGTGTTTTTAAAGACCATGAACGAACAAATCCTCTCTGCTTTCTGAAAGAGAGAAAAGGCAGATATAGATAAATAGATAATTTAAGCTGAAATCAGAGCAAATCACACTTTGCTACCTTAGGAATTACTGAACTTTTTATTCCACTGATAATTCTGGGTCAACGAAGTCAAGTGAGAAGTTATTTTATACTCACGTGTGGATTTTAAACATTTTCAGGGAATATTAGGTATTACAAAGTCTCTTCGATATTTTCATTGCTTGAACTTCTGGTTAAGATTAATCGAAATCTTAGATTTTCCTCTCTTTTGATGGGTTTTTGGTTTTGAGTCCACCTAACAAGAACTAAAAGCTCATATGTTCTGCTTTATCAACTTTTAAAAATGCTTGTTAGCATTTTATTTTGATATAATGATGGTTAAGAATTTAATAAAAAAATCATTTTGAATGAGAAGAAATGAATTAATATGAGCCATTTGTGGCTACTAGCAATGAGGTAGTAACGATCTGATTAATGTTAAAATATACGGGCAGAGGTAGCAAAAGGGAAGCGGAGTCTCTTCTCTTTGCTATGTATTGTTTGAGATAAACTTTTCTCATCTGTTCTTTATGCATGATTTTATCTTTATGGATCTGCCAAAGGTTTTATGAGAATATAAGCAGTAATTTTCTGAAGAGACAGGAACATAGCAAAGCAAGATAAAATAGTGTTTTCTAGTGGAGATGAGTATAGACTTTGAAATCTAGACAGAAGACTTTCTGCTGTAGTATGGTAAGTATTATTACATATTTTTATATATCTTTACTGCTTTTGTGTGATAGAAAACTGCAAAGCAACTGAATCAAGTCCACGCTTTGCTATTATTGATGACAAATGAAACTGGTTTAGTCACAAAGCAACATGTACCTTTTGGGGAGGGGGGTAATGTATATATGTCCAAATATATGTGTTATTTGCTCTACATAAAAAAAAACATGGGCAACTAACAAAAGTGTATTTTAATTGTATCTGTTTTCCAGGGGAAAAAATTTCCAGTATTTTGCATTACTCTGTTTCTTTTTATGTATGAACTAATTATGAATTAATCATTCACATGCTGCAAATGAAGTTATTTTAAATATTTGGAGAAGTAAATAAATGAGACGGGCATGCACAGCCCAGAATGGACACCAACATTTCTGTTTTATAAGCATGTTTTATAAATATGTTTCTGAACAATGTGATCAAGCTACTGTCAATATTTGAGATTATGATAATGTATATTAACACATTGCTAGTCAATCTGGTTTAAAGATTCTCTGAATTAGTAATGGAGAATAAATTATTTCTGATCTGGGTAAAACTAGCTATCCAAATCCTGAAAGATCATTCATCTTAACAACATTTCTTGATGTATCCATTGGGATTTCCAGAAAGATATTCAGTTCTGTGATAAAATAAGCTTTGTCTTCTCTGTCTACACACACTCTCAGCAATGAAAGAACGAGCAGCAGAGGTTTTCTCAAAAAAAAAAAAAAAAAAGATTATGTCGGTATTTTAGAAAATAATTATTATCTTCCACTTCCAGAGAACTTCTCGCATCTGTTTTAGTTTTATTTTGAACAAGTGCAGAAAACAATTTACTTTCATTTTCCGCTTCCTTTGGCCTGTGGGAATGAAAGGGTGAAGGGAAGGGATTTGGAAAGATGGGGCCTGATTCTGTACCCGGAGCAGGTCAGCAACCACAGCTGGTATCGATGAGACCTGCTGGAAACAGCAGCTGCAGGACTGGGCCTGATGCTAGAGGTGATCTGACGTGCAAGAAGGAAGGGAGATAAGGGAGTTGGATTTGCTGCTCTTTTTATTTGCGCACACACACACAAGTTTCTTATCAATCAAATACAACCCTTCCTCTCGCAATTGGTGTCTCTCAGAGAGGACTCAGAAGGCTGTTAGGAGCCTGCCCAGTCCTTGAAAAATAGCAGACAATACACAATGTTTACCAAGAAATCCCTCTCTCTCGCCAAGTATTGTTTTCAAGGAATTTAGGTAGGAGCTAAACAAAACAACAATTTCAAGCTGTCTAATTTGAAAAAAAAAATATTATTTTTCTTCCAAGAATTCTTTACCCTGTTGATTTCTGTCATGTCACCTCAGATACCTCATTCTTCCATCATCTCTAACATCCACAATCCCAGGAAATAAATTTCCACCTGCCTTCCTAGCAGCAAAAAGGTAAAAAACATGCCCGACTTCCATCATACATGATTCAAGATAAATCCAGTAACAGACAAAAGATCCCGACACCTAAACCACCCTGCCTTTTACAGATTGCCTTGAAGAAAAGCCGATACCAACATCGGCGTTCTCTGATGGGGTAGCAATTGTGTGCTGTGGGGGCAGCAGGCGCGAGAGGCTGGGGTGGGAGGCGGAGAAGGTCGGTCCCCATCCAGGATTTCTTCCCCTGCTGTGCCGAGCGGTGTCTGCACGCTGCCCTGTTGCTATGCCTCTATGCTTCTTGAAAATGCAATAAGAAAGCAGGGCAGCCTTTCGTATTGGCTACTGCCAGACTTGACAGATACTGCTGATGAGAAGATAACATTTCTTTCCACCCTGTCACTCGTAGGTGAGTCGGAGCAGGAATCCGCTCTCCTGCGCTGCTGAAGTTACCGAGCTTTCAAAACACTTCCCCTAGCAGAAAGGGCACCAACATGAAAAGCATTTGTGCCAAGTGACTTTTTTCTGGTGGGCAAGGTTCTGACAGCTGAGATTGCCAGGCAGGATCCTGAGTGAGACGTTTCACGCTGTTGTTTATGAAGCAGATACTCCTCCTGACATGCTAAGTCAAAACAGCAGGTCTTAAACCGTGGTCAACAAAGCATGATTTCTGAAGAGCTGGCTATTCACCTGGTACTAAATTCCTTCCTTCTGCTAACTGTTAAATTGCATTAGAAGCAGACAAAAAAAACTTTAAAGATTTTCCTTACATTAATTTTCTTAATATTAATTTTCCATGTCAGCAAGGGTTCTCATTGCCACAAATATGTTATGCAACTGTGGGCTGCACGGCTAGATCTGCATCACAACTGCTATTTATTAAGGTATGAGCCACATCATGAAAATATTAGAGAATGTCTGCGTTAAAAAATTACTATCTCCTGTTTAAAGCAGATTTATATTAATAGGGATCCTCAGCCTAAATTGTTTTGGAAAAACAAGCCATCCCGAAGAAGCTTGATGTGGAGCTAATGTTCGCAGGGCCTGATCTTTGCAAATGTGTGTGCTCATAAATAGTTTTATTCGTGACAGAAGCCGCACGGAGTTTAAGGGCTCATTCTGTCAGATGACATGCATACGTGTTTGCAAAATGGCCGCGCAGACAGTGATACGAGTCTTAAAGACTGCACTTTGGTACGAGACAGGGGAAGAATCTCGACAGCAAAGGTTATTTGAACACATTTGCTTTTTTTCTAGAGTATGGTAAAAGGTGCTACAGCTTTAGACTTGAAAGTTTGGAAGATTATTTGCGGTTAATCCACTGCTGTTACAAACTATAACAAGAACTCTGCCCATGCTGTAAAAAACTGCTAATATGAATTATCTCAACTCTAGAACCCGATAGCCGCTTTGGGAATGAACAATCCGTGTCCACCTTCCCCGGGTGGATGGTCAAATTATAACAAACAATAATTAAACAATTAAAACTTAACTAGTCTTCCTGCTTCCTTGAAAGGGGAAAATTGGTTATAAGTGCATTTTTCTAATGCTAAACTAAATTTCAGTGCTTCAAAAGGTTATAGCTAGCTGTCTGGATTTTTTTTTTCCTTGGGAAAAGAAAAGTCAGACTTTAGCCTCCTCAGCATTTAAAGCTGAGCTTCATACACAGTCGCATATTTATACATCAGCGGATTTTTCCCTTCCAGCTCCAGTGATTTCAATCTTCTCATTTGTAATTGTCTTGACACATTCCTGCTTCCATTTATTTTAATCCTCTTGGATTGTGACTCTTATTTGGAAACTGGAGCACTTGGACTAATTCAAAAGTACTTTCTGAAAGAAATATTCTTTTACGCAGTATTTTGTAACACTGCTGTTGTAACATTACAAATTGGTGGTGTTAGACCACTGTAACAGAGACTACCATTTCCCTGCTCTGCCTTCTGAAATGTTTACTTTATCCTACCAAAAAAAAAATCTAATTAAGCCTCACGATCAGGCCTGTTCCATAAATGTTAGTTTCCTTGGGTTGCTAACAAGAATACTGAGACACAGATGGGTTAAATGAGTTGTTAAAAGCCACACAGTAGCTGCATTTTTATTATAAGGGTTAGCTCGAAGGGTAGCTTCACTGATTTAAAATATGAAAAAAGGAAAGAGAATCCATATGAAAAACAAATGAAAAAAAATTCACCCTCTGTGGACAAATTTCTGCTGAAAAGGATATGCACAGTGATCAAAGCAAAGTTTAAAGAATGAGCGTCTGGAAAAAAAAAACTTTAAAAGATGTTTTAGTTATAATAATGCAGTTATCCAAATGTCAGTGAATTTGATCAAAGCTGATCTACAGAGCTCAGGTTTAGCATTAGGTGAGTCATTTTCTTTTATTAGTGATGCTTTTTCATTCAAATGGGTAAAAAGGTGAGAGTTTGGATATGTTGAAGGTTTCATTGGCTTACGGTAGGGACAGACAAATGAGGCCCACCTAGTTTTACAATCTGGCCCACAGCTACTTTGTTTTTAATAAAATGCAGCATATTGAAAGAGCATGTCTCAACATGACTTGACCCATCCAAACTGGATCAAGATGGAGAGCCCCATATTGAAACCAGTCCACTCCCAGGACGGGGCCTATTCTCCCCAGGGAATGCGAAGGGTCCCTGCCTCACCACGGGGCAGAAACCAGCCAGCCTTGCTCCTGCCAGCTATGCACTCACCCCTCTCCTGGCTGCTTCGAAGGGAACAGATTTTCAGGCTCCAGGTGCCATGAGGAGTCCTGAGAGTTCATTCCACCATCTTGAGCAGCCTTTGTACTACCACAGTCGGTCTAAATTACCAGTGAGAGCAGGGTGGAAACCGGTGATGTTAAGTCCTCGGGGGCAGTTTACAAAGCCCATCTGATTCTGCGGCAGGGATCTTCTTCTCGTGAGCCCTCCAACCCACACCTGTACGAGAACAGTCCCTGGGGCTCCCCAAGGAGAAGGAATAATGTACTAGGCAAAACTCCAATTTCTCCTCTCGTGGCCCCTAAACAGCATCTGTCATTGCCGTGAGGAGTGTTTCAGGGTGCCTCTGCTGCTGCCTGGCAGAGGAAACCCCTGAAAACTAGGTTTTAAGATAAAATCACCTTCCTAACCTTCTTTATTGTGGCTGGGACACTGTAATGTGCTTGGGGGTTTGCTGGGATTCTTAGAAAGCAAACTGTGTGATGGTAGGAAGAGGGTCTCTTGAGCATCATTGGGAGGTTGTCTACTACAACGAGGCCCTGATCTTCCATTGATCTCGATGCTATTAGAAAAAAAACAGTATTAATAGCAGTGTTAAAGCTGAGAGGTCAGGGAGCTGCTACTTTTCACAGCTTGTGACTAGAACTGTGTAAGCGCACTTTACAGCACGTTCTCTCATCTGCAATTTCCTGTTGCTGAAACCCAAAGAATTTCAGTCAAACCAGGTTGCTGCCTGCAAGTGGCTGTGGGGCAAAGGCCAGCAAGCAGGGAAGCTCCTGCAACATTCCCTCACCTGAATCAGGACTTCTCAGTGGAGCTTTTAGGGAAATTAACCTGTTGTGCCCCAGAGTTTAGGAAGACAACAAGCTAACAAGGTAGCTGTCAACCTACAGTTTGACTGCTCTTTAGGAAGACAACAAGCTAACAAGGTAGCTGTCAACCTACAGTTTGACTGCTCTTTAGTGGCAAATGTCCACGTGCACTCTCATACCCCGCAGTACTTTGTAGTATAAGCCAAGTATCTCATCCCTTGTGGGAGAGGGGAAGTGAATTTGAGTTTATGAGGGGGTTAAAGAATACATAAGAACAGTTTCTTGGCAGTAGCTGAGATGCTGAACTTTCACACCCCTTGTTTTCCCTGCAGTAACTTGTTCATCTGCCCATATTCTTCCTTCTCAGTTGGAAAACCCTGTTGAAGAAAACAAACAAATGCAGACTCTGTAGGGCTCAACCTGGGTGAAGGCAGAGAGGTCCCCACTGACAGCCCTCACTCCTGCTCCATAATCCCAGCTCATTTGGATTTATCAGGTGATTTTAGGGAACCGAGCCTGTTGTGCTCCCAGGAAAGGACAGGACCATGCGACTGCATCATAGTCTAATTTTTCATTTAAAACTTTATGTGTCTAGAGTTTGTTTTTTTGGTTTAACTAGGCAAGTGAGACTCAAAAACATGTGAGTTGCCCACAGCTGAACTACTGAAAAACTGTTAGGTAGTTTTTCATTTTTTTAATAGGAGTTTGAAAACGTGAGTTGTGGCAAAGATATGGTTGTAGCCATGACATGCGATGGTATGAGCTGCCACATGCCTCTTAATGCAGCACTGATTTCAAGACTCACTTTTCCATGAAAGAAAATTAGAGGATAATGGGCGCATGACAAAAGAGGACAGGGAGGATCTGACCCATGCAACCAGATTCATTCTATCATTTATATAACTGAAATCCCCTCAAAGGCTTCCCTGTTTTCCTAGCGTTTCTCTGTTGCTGTCTGTGCCCCTGCATCTCTAGGATGGGATCAGGCCATCATTTCCACTGTGGACTGGGAAAAGGAGGCCACAACATGGAAATGAGAGGCACAGTCATGGGGTGCTTGTGTGATTAAAGGATTCATCCCAGTAGAACCAGCTCCCGGACTAAATCAGAGCCGGGTTTACATTGTACCCAGCCAGGCGGCCTTGAAAGGGCTCTGAAGGCCAGGGCGCCCTACAGGCAAGTGCACCACATTTGCATTGCCCTGGAAGGCAGCCCAAGCATGCCTGGGGCTGGAGCTGCCCATGAATCCCATCTGCCATTGCAGCTGGGCCTCAGGGCCTTCTAAAAGGGACCCTGAGGGTTTGCCTTCTCGCCACCTTCCTTGCCTTGTGCAGAGGCAGATGGGGCAGCCAGCGCAGCACAGGGAGCCACAGGGTTACGCTGGAAGTATTAATTAAGCATTAATTAGGGACATCCCCAGGACTGGCTTCAAGGGCACCCCAGCAGGCAGCCTGTGACCATAGGTGGTGCTGAGCTGCTCGCTCGCAGGAGCATTGGTCCTTTTCCTGCTGATGTACGGAGTGCTGAGCATCACCGCCCGGCTTTGCCTGGTGGAGTCCTTGGGACCCAGGGAAGAGAGGGTGCCTCAGCAACCTGGGAGCGTTTGCTGTGCTTGCTGATGGTGAGCCCCAGATTAACATAATCCAGCTGTCTGCCTGTGTTTATCAAGCCAAAGAATTTACAAGGTTTAAATAAAAGGACCGTGATATAGCAACGAAAGCACCTAAAGCATGTAACTTGTGTGGAAGACATCAAGCTCGGAGAAGCTGTGCTTGTTTCACACAGAGATTCAAGTGCAAGCTCTCCCCGTATGCTCAGTGTGGCACGTGGAGGCTGCTTTGAACACAGGCAAACTTGCATTAACACGATGGGAAGGAGCAGCTACATTCTAGTGCGCCAGTGATCTGTGCAAAATGGGTCACCGGGAGATTTAGAAACTGTACCTTTCAATCCCAGCCAAAGAGATACATCAAGGCACGCTGACGTGAAGCACGACTGACACACCTCGAGGCATCTTCAGTGCACTGAGTGGTAGTGACGCCAAAGGATGTCAGCTGGCAATATCAGAGGCAATGCCTTGTAAATAATCTCCTAGGAAAAAAAAAAAAAAAAAAAAGAAAAAAAGGGTTTACTTCCTCTTACTCCTGAAAAAAAAAGAAGTGCAATCAATCAGTCTCCTTTCCCTGGATGAATGAACGGGTGTCCGAAATGCCCTAGCACGCAGGAGATCCCTCAGGATAATGCAGCAAGGGAGCCGCAGGTCAAGGCGCTGCCGGAGGAGTGGGAGCCTCACAGCACTGCCTACGGCGAGGCACCGCCGGCACCGCCCGCGCCAGGAACTTTCCTGCCGATCTGCAGAGGGAAGGTGAAGTTTGCTCATTGCAAAGCCTGAAGTCTGGGGGAATTTTGCAGAGAGGGAAAGACGAAACAGGTTTGCAAACTCCCAGCCGCGGCCCTCAGCCCTGTGAGGCGATGGAGCCACTCTCTGGATCCTATGAGAATTTCAGGAAAGCAAAAGTCCTGCTGCTCCCCTTCTCCTACCGGGAGGAGGGCAATGGTAGATGGACCCCAAAGGCCTGGAGATTCACTCAGCCACTCCAGAGCTGGGCAGGGGCTGCCCAGCGCCCTCCTCAACCCCCTTCCACTGCTACCCCAACAGAGCCACCAGCAAGACAGCTTGTGGAAGCACTCTCCCAGCTTCCAAAATCCAAACCAGCCTCTTGAGGGCTGCCAGGCCTGGCTGCTGGGGCTGGTGGTAGCCTGCAGATGGGAGAGATGCCATCTTCAAGCAGTGCAGACAGGTCTGAAAGGAGATGTCTGTCTGTCCCTGGGGCTGCTGCAGCCCCCAGTACATCACGCGGGGTCTCCACCGAGGCCATGGGCCCACCCTGTACCCCTGCCTACACATCTACTGGGGATGTGACCTGTTTGCACCCCTCCCGGTACAGCCGGGCTGGCAGTGCCCTGATGGATAGACCACCCACTTCAGGCTGAGCTCGGTGTTTTCTGTATCAGGAAATTTTTAAACACGTTTTAAAAGTCAATATGCACTGCAAAGTTGTGCCGTGGTGCTGATGGAGGAAGAAGCCTTTCTGGGGAAGGTAGCCCTGTATGTCTCCAGCCCAGCAGCGTGGAGGTGAAGGTGCGAGGACACTGCGCTGGGCAGTAAATGCTTTCGGATCCCACTCCGCTCAGCATAAATTCCCAGGCAGTGTTTGAAAGTCACGCCTGGGAAAGGCTGCACACGGGGGAAGACTCAGAGGAGGGGACCCGTCTACACTTCGCGTTGCTGTAGTTCTGCACATTTAGAAAAAGATTTTTAGTGTTCTCAGTGTAAATATTTTTGCATCTCTTGTTTGATAGACTTTTAGAAAAAGTTTCACGAACAGCTGAATCTTTATTTTTAAAATAGAGATTAAAATGAATGTTTTATACAGATGTGATATCCTTCTTTTGGATGTAAATAAACATTTTTAAATTTAAGCATTCCTCTCTTTAACTTCAATAAAAATAACATTTTGGCTAGTGGCTAGCCTATTTTTTGCCATAATTACACTATTTTAAGTAGGAAAAAGGACTAATAAAAGCTTCCATAATTAGGGAGGAAAAGAGATGCTGTGAGGAGGGAAAGATACGCTGGAAACACAGTACAATACTACTATAAAAGCAACATATGCCTAAATCCTTGTGTAAAGTAGCTTGGTAAACAAAGTCACTCTTCCACACATAAGGGACTATCAGCAGTGACAATATTAGAAGCACGGAGCGATTAGAGGCTCTGAGCCACCAGTGCAGCTTAACTGACGAACTGCAAACTCAGCCTTGACATTTTGGGGACAGTACACCACTTTTTTCATTCACCTGGAAGCATTGGCTCTTCTTGACCTCCACGAAGGCGACAAAGGCCAGGGGCTGCAGCACTGCTGCCGACAGCGCTCCCACCCTGAGCAGCCAGGGCTGCTGCCGGCCCTGCTGCGTCGACGATCCTGTCCTTTTGGGACCATGTTGCTGGCTCTGTGCCAGACCCAGCATGCTTAAAATCCTCAGAGTATGTCTATGGCTCCTGCCCTGATGCCTTCTGTGTGCCATATGGATGTGGCATCAATTAGTTGGAATGGCAAGGAAGGAATGGCAGTGGGTGAGAAGTCCCAAGCAGGGAAAACAAGTTCTGGGTTGGTGAAGAGAGAGGAGCTCAGAGGGGCTGATGGCTGCTGAGTAGATAAAGACGACAGATGGAAGTTGGGATGGTTCAAAAAGGGGGAAACAAAAAGTCCAAGTGAGGGCATTTGCTTAGGTTGAAACACAGGATGAGACCTGGGAAGGCAAAAAAAAAGAAACAGGAGGAAAAAAGTAGGGGAGGAGATGGAGGGGAGACTGGGCAGGGGGCAGGGTGTCATACAGGATGAAGCCAGTGTGAGAGGAGCAGCTCCTGAAGCAAACATCCAGAAGTAGAGTGGTGACAAGAAAAGAAGAAAAAGGAAAGGAGTGCAGGGGGGTGAGTTCAGTAAATAATAGATTTTTCACACATTTTACTCAAATAGCTTGGATTTATTCAAATAGTGGGACCCTTAGCATCAGCCCTTAACCCGAGCCAGATACAACTGTGCCACATTCCTGGGTTGCTGCTGGGCTGCCTCCCATTTAGATATGGGCTGTGCATGCTCCTGAGGTGGTACCAGTACAAAGTTGGGCTTTGCCAGCAAAGCTGCGCTGGCATCGGGCGTGCGGGTCCGGAATACCACAGTGTGCTGTCGCTGTGTAAAAGATGACCTCATAGAAAAGCGTTATGCACACATAGCTGGGCTGAGCCTCTTTGCCATCAGCTGCAGACAGCATCCATTTCAGCAACTAACGCAGAGAGAGAGCTCAGTTTGCAGATGCAACCTAAAGGACCGATTTTTTAAGCTGATTTCCCCCCAAAAAATTGAGATTATGGCCAGAGTATATCTCATTGTCTGCTGTTTTTTCTCCCCAGTACGTAGCACAGCTGGTCCTTCTCCCTTCCACCCCGCTGCAGCTGCTGCCTGTAACACAGCAAAAGGTACAGAACGAACGATGCCAGTGCAGGAGACAAAAAAGAAGTGCTGAAAAAAAAAAAAAAGAGGCCATGGGAGAGAGAGGAAGACAGGGAAGCAGGAGACAGGTGGTTTGGGAAGCTCCAGGAAACCGCAGCAGCCCAAAGCTGTGTGCTGGGACTGAGCTCCAGAGGGAAGGAGGATACTTCACACGGACACAGACCGCAGTCGCAGGGATATCAGCGCATTTAGTGTTTGCACTGTGAAAGTCAGGATGGCATTTTACAGCTATAAAAACCCTAGCCCTGTCCCAGAGCTTGCTTTACAGAACCCCTTTCTGCTCCCAACAGGTCTGATTCCAAAGAACCACATGTGTATTGTAACATGTTCTTTATAGCTGTCTCTGAAATTTCCCGGGGAGATGTTTGCCCAGGGATGATCTTTTAAAAAGCGAATGGAGCGTGTCAGTGCCGTAGGCAAGTGTACTGATATTAAGGAGAAATACTAAATCATCCTCTGGCATTTTAAGATCATAGCTACTGGTTTAAATTTAAAAAAGAGTTCAAGGACCAACTGTTAGAGGTGCTTGTCACTGCCCCTCTTCGGCAATTTGGGCTTCATTCTAGTCTCTGAACGTTTGAAATCCTCGGAAGATAAATTTACAGTCTGTGTCTGCTCAGGGGGAAGATTATTAAACAAGCAACCCAAGCAATTAAATAAAACCTTAGCTATATGCAATCTTTTAATTTAGTCCTTTGATATCGTTCATCTGATTAAGCTCTTTCCAAACAAACTTCGCATAGAGCTCGGCCTAGGAGGAGCAGAATAAGCCCATATGCATCCTGACAGGGGTGTTTACTCAAACAGAGTTATCCCAGCCTCGCTGTGCGTACTTGGGTCTGAGAACAAGAAACTGGGGACGCAAAAGGGCCTGGGGACAGGAACTCAGAGAACAATAACGACAGAGAAACTTAGAGGAAATAACCTACTGGGAGAACGGGAATGGACTGGGAATAGAAAGTCAGACGGGAAGAAATCAGATATTGGGAAGATCCCCACAGAGAGAAAGTGAGAGGTGCCCACGGAGAGAGGTTTGGAGAGGAGCAGTGTGCTGCGGACTGCCAACACAGAGGAGAGGGAGAGAGTCCCAGCGAGGGATGGGGGGCAATTCACGGGGGGGTGAAGAGGAAGAGAGCAGATGGCCCTTAAGTAAACTTTGACTAAGGAGGCTGTTCTTCAGCCAGCAGACCAATATTCCTGGCTGCAGAAGCTCTGTATTCTCTCCCTGTCTTGCTGGAAGGGAGCAAATGGAGAGATAGGCTTCGACCGCCTAAGAAATTTTGGCCAAGCTTGAGACTGCTGTGTCTGCTGCACTGGTGGAAACTCACCTGGCTGCCTCGGCCTAGGGCAGAGCGGGGCTGGCTCAGGATCCCTGCCCCTGGGGTGGGCACAGCAGACCTCTACGGAGGCAGCAGGCAGTGACACCAATGCAGCCCTTTCTGTACCGATGGCCCAACCGCAGCTCGGGTGCTGCTGGTTTTGGTTCGCTACTCATTAACAGGGTTCAGGCGGTGTGGTTCCCCGCCGCAGGACCAAGGGACACTGCAGCCCCCCCAAGCCCTGTCAGCATCTGCTCCTTATAGGCCTGGTGGGACCATGGACAGACCGTCCTGGAGCCCTGGCACCCTGTTAGGTGGGGTCCAGGTGGAGATCCCTCACAGCTGTGCCGGGTGCAGGGCAATTGCCCCCCCCAGGACAAGGCTCCCTGAGCCAGGGGGAGGATTTCTCCCTGCCATTCTAATCTGGAGGAGTAGGGCAGGATGGGCATCCTTGGCCTGGAAAAGAACAACTTTTGGGGCTCCAAACCACCCAAGACACCGCAGGGAGGGTGCCAGGAGTGACAGTGGAGTGCCAGAGGAGGGGGGTGCATATCCAAGTCACCCTGCAACACCCCAGGGAAAACGCCTCAGCACTGGCACCAGGCCTCCTGGGGGGGACCAGAGGCACCGGCGAGGGGCTCCCAGGGTGCCAAGGGAGGGAAGGCTGTCACCTGTCACCACCCTGCTGCCTGCACACTGGGTGCAGGCGCGGAGTGTACAGCCCCCGAGGTGGCTGAGGGCTTACGGGGGCGGTGAGGGAAGGGGGAGGGCTCCGGTGGGGGTAAAGAGGGTCTGCCGGGAAGGGGAAATAGCCCCTCTCCTCGGAGCACCTCCGCCCTCCCACCTCGGGCGGGACCCGCGCTGGGCAGCGGGCGGCTCCCGCGGGTGCGGATGGAGGGGGGGCGGGAAGGCGGACTGGGGGGTCCCGCAGAGCAACCCTGGGGTGGGGGGGCGGCATTTGCGCCTGGCTGTTTGCTCCCGGAGCTGTCGGGAAAGACTCGTCTTCGGCGGGATAAAGTCCCTGTCTGCGGGGGTGAATTGCCCGTGTCCAAAGTCTACGGGCAGGAGGCTGGCTGCTGCAATCTCCGCGAGTGGGATGGCTTTTACAATACATGGGCTGATTGCAAATAAGTTACTAATAAGCCGCTTTGGCGTAAGAAGGGCTCTATGCATTATTTCCTAAGATCTTTTTATTTGCAAGCACTTCTTTCTTTCTCTTCTTAAAAAAAAAAATAAATTCGTTCGGGAAAATAATATAAAAAAAAAAGTACAGAAGTTAATATTTAGACATTCATACTATTAAGTAATAGAGCTATAAACTCTCAAATACGGCACTTTCATTTTACTTAACAATAGATAACACAACAGCGACAGTGAAACAGGCCAAACAAAAGCGATCACCAAAATTGTTGTGACAGTACAATTACCCGGCTAGGAAATTTATTCAATATGCTTTACCATTGCATTGACACAGCGGGAAAAAAAAGCCCAAATGTTCAGAGAATAATACAACCAGGCAGGAGGTATTTGGGAAAAAAAAAAAAAAAAAAAAAAAA
>WHYT01017915.1:518636-533939 GCA_009806455.1 Tetrax tetrax | reverse complement strand
AAGGAAAAAAAAAAAAAAAAAAAAAAAGAAAGAAGCAAAACAAAACCCAAGAAAAGCACTCCCTAGAAACCAGCTATTCTCAATTCTGAAAAGCTACAGGGATTGCAGACAGGAATAAACATCAATCGCCTGGGTGCAAATGTAAAAGCCTTCATCTTTACCCATTTTACATCACAACTGCAAATTATCAAAGTGCAATTTCCACTGTATTAAGGAGACAGTACATTATGCTTCTAGCTTTCAGACACGTTTAATAAAGAGAAATTCTTCTACTGAATGAACAGTACCCCTTGGCTACTTTTAAAATAATCCATTGAGAATACTACAATATTCCATATATTTTTTAAAAAATTATTGTGTTTCTTTAAGGAAATTCCCCAAAGAAATATTACTCTCTTTTTTTTTTTCATGTATGTGGAACAAAACTGCAAACACTATAAGTTTACTCATTTTTTTTTTTTTGCAGGATGGTTTGAGAGGGTTTTTTTGCTTTAATTATTGACAACAGTAAAAAGATTGTTTAAGACTAGCTGTGTTGGAGTTTTGGATACCAAGTGTGACAGGCTCTGCATGTGTACAGTGCTTTGCCTATTGATACAAATTGAATCTGAACAAAGCAATTTATTCAGCAAATCAAACCAATCACTGCACTGCAGTTTTCTCTTTCAGCTCTCATTTCCCAACCAACTACTCTTAACCACTTTGCTACTTCTACTTTACAGCAAGGTTTCATCTACTATTAGAGGTTGTTTTATGGTGAGGGTATGCGGGTTTAAAAGATTTTAAAGACCTCTATACCCTTCCACTGCTGCCATTAGTTGCTGCATCCATACTAGTTGCCCATCTCCAAACAAGCTACCATTAAACGTATTTCTCTTTCCCTTGCCCTAATAAAAAACTAACCATTGTTACACCAATGCATTTAAAGACCTTGCAAGTGAAAATGTGTTTTAATAAACTGTGAATATTTGTCCAAAGAACAAGATTACATCAAATCCTTCTTTTTCATTAAGAACCATACTGAAAAAGAGGTTCTTTAATGAAATCATATTGTAAGTTATTTTGTTAAAAGATATTTCAGCTAACCAGTCCTCCAAAAATAACCAACACGAAAAGATCAAAGAATGAAAATTAACACCAGATTGCCCAATAGATATGTGAGGAAAGAGAAGTAACCAATTCAATAAAAGCAGACTGGCAGCCAGCTAAAAGGGGAAAAAATAGAGCAATCTTACAGTGTTGAGCCAATATATAACCCTGGATTAATAGCTAGCCTTGGCAAGGCTCAAATGTGAAGATGCTCACATTGGGTATCCCAGACTTGCTGCTACCAGAGGTTGTTGCTATGGCAACTGGTGACAGTCAGCCAACAGTAAAATAAATTTAGAAAAGATAGTTAGGAAGTACTGAAAGGAAGAAAGAATAAAGAAAAGAAGGAAAGAAGTTTGATGTCTGTAAGTAGATGCACAGTTCCATCGTCTGCCGCTTGCTCTACAGCAGTCAAGGAATCCGTCACTGAAATGAAGCTGCATTTCCATTTTACCTCCACGATATTTGAAGGATACTCCTGCCTGTATGAGTTCCTAATTGAAAGAAATTATTGTCTTGTTCACACGACAGCTTGTCAGTGACTCAGCAATCCAGCAACTTCAGCCGCCTCTGAAAACTGCATGGAACTATTAGCACATTGTTCTCCTTTAAACTGTTTACAGGAAGCCTGGAGTGGCCCATTTCTGTCTTTGCCTTTAAACCAGCCTGGGGATGGTTCCACCCTGACAATGTAAAAGGGTTCAGTTGAAGAAATATTTGTCACGGAAACAAAAGTATTTTGAACTTCACAAACCTGCTGGAAAACTTGCCTAATTTTTTTTTTTTTTTTTAAGAACACAGCACAGACTGGTTGTTTTAAATGTAAAATTTGGTTCAAAGGAGGCTCCTTGGAACTCAGTGGACCATAAATCACAGTGCCCATGCCCAGCTGTGCAGCACTGCAGGGAAGAAAAGGTTTCGGATGGCAGTGTCCCTCCATGATAGCTGTGGAAGTGTATGCCAGAGAGGTTGTTATTGCAGTTTACTTGCTGTGCTATCAGCGTGGTCTGCTAGAAAGCACATATTTTAGGAATCAGTGTGTGGCCCAGACATTATCTTATCTCTCACAAAACATCGCCTCAGCCCCCTAGAAAAGCCCTACTGCAGTACTGGCAGAAAGAGATAAAAATTAAATACTACGTCTGGTGGAGCTGAAGTGTTGAACTAGACTTCCCCACAAGCACTTTTTCTTAAGACTGACTGTACACCACTATCAAGAGGATGAACAAGAAAACCTTGTATTCAGCCCTAGAAATCTTCAATGGTTGATTTGAGTGCACGAGTATTTTCAAGCCTAGAAATGGCATGAGGATGGGTGCAGATGAAAAAGCTGTGAGATAGAGCAAGCATGGAAAAAACTGTTATTTTTCAGAGAATAAATATCTGGAGAGGCATTACACAAAAATGTGCTTTTACAGAAATAGCAGACACAACCACAGTTGGAGAAATTGGCTGAGTTGGTCTCCCCTTCCAGCCCTGGCCCAAGTCACTTCACTCGCCCTTCTGAGGTCATGATTTGGGAAAGTCACTTAGCCATGCTCTGCTTCATTTTGTCTGTAAGTAAAATGGAACAATACAGACTCACTCAGACTTTTAGAAGTGCTTTCATGTTTAAAGAAATGAAAAGTGCTAAGCAAGTGGTAAATATTGTTTGAGTAGATTAATACTTGGGTGATCAATATACATTATGAGACTGCTCTTACTCATCATGTTTCCCACAGCTAAGGGAATGCAAGCAATAACAATAATACAATGATTATAGCTTGGTAGAAATGCCCCTAGTGAAGGCTGCCAAGTTTCCTAGAATGAGGGGAAAGCTGTATTCTCATTTACTTACAATTTAGTGCAACTTTTACTGTATGAAACCACAATTATGCCTGTAATCTGAATCAGATTGGCTCATGGTTGTTATTAATTGATGCTTTGTGTTGACTTGATTTTACCAAATATTTCAGTGAAATAGTTTCTCATTGGTTTTGAAAATGAAACAAATTAGAACCAAGTCATTTAGCTAATACTCATAATGGGAATTCTTCTAGTACTTTCTTTGAAGAGCTTTATGCAAGCTTTGAGCTACAACCTGATACCAAGCAAAGAAAGAATACTGAGATCACAGAGCTCTCTTTTGCTAGATCTATGAAAACAAGTTAAAATAGATTTAATCAAGTTACAAGTTTTAAAAGGTTACATGCATTAAAAAAAAAAGTTGCGCATATGTTTTTTGGTAAGGAGGCAGATTTCAGCTACACGTATATGAAACAGTCCTGCAAGCACAAGAAAGAATAATAATGTTCTAAGTATTTGTAGAGTAGCCTTGACAGTGCCAAAATATTTTCAAATTTTAGAATTAAAACACTTGATAGCAACCCTGTCAACAAATACTAATCAGCTGATCTAGCTGATTTTTATAGAAAGTAGGCATATGGTAGAAAATTTTTGTACTTTCTTAATATTCAGAAAACATAGAAGATATTTTTAACAGATAAGAGCAACCTGTTATTTTTTCAGTAGGTGACTCATAATATTCACCTAGATGATTACTATCCCTGTAAAAAAGCTAGATCATCCAAAGTACAGTAAAAGACAAAAAAGTAAATAGAAATCTCTCATGCAAAGTCCTTGTTCATTTACTTCTAATGCGTTTGAACCCATAGGAATAAGCTCAGTGGTCTGTAAGAATGGTACCAGCAGCAGGCCCTTGTGGAAGCTACCAGTTCCTCCAAAGCTTTTGAAACCCTGTGATCTACCTGTCACCCTCCTTTCTCAGAGAGCTTGTATTGCAGAAAGCAAGAGCAGACAGAGATGAAGCTTTGGAAACTTTCACAGTGGAAGAGGCAGTTACTCCTTTCACAGGTGGTGGCTCCAGAAGGCTTTTGCCATTCTCTTTCTCTTTCCAGAGCTTCAAGAGAGTTGTAAAAGTGTGAGTACCTCTCGCACATGCAGGATCTCTCACTTATAAAAAATTACGAAAGGAAAAAAAAACCTGCAGCTCAGAAGATAAAGTTTTTCTAAGAGGACAGGTAGTTTTTTGAACATCAATATATCTTTGCTTGTCTGTGTCTTCCTAACATCTTCTCCTTGTAGTGCTAGAGCCTTCCTGACGTAAATTGTTGTTTAAGTTATTAAAAAACTTGAGGCAAGCCAACATACCAAAGTACTTCTATTTAGACAAAGCTAGCCTGACATAGGAATAAACAAAGATGCACTCGTCTATTAAAAAAAAAGAAAAGATCAGTCAAGAGCTGAAAAAACCAAGCGCTTTCAACTCATAAGTGGGATAAAATAATTGTGACAACATGTACATTTACAAAGGTAAGGTAACAACTTGCTAGTTAGGTATCTGATCTAAAGCTAATATTCCATTAAAGAGTAAGAAGAAATACAGAAGAAGCATTCATGCAATACTTACTGTCGTTAGTTCTAGGGAAAAAAATTACTTCTCAATAAGAAAATACAATTTTTTTTTTCTCTTTAATTTCATTAAATAATGAAAACACTTGTGCTTCTTTTAAGTACCTTTGAAGTGTTTGGCACTAGTCCTAATGCTTTACAGAAAGAAAGTCTCCTTTTTAGCTTTTAAAGCAACAACAGTTAGATGCCAGTCGTCGTCTTCTACCCACAGGAAAACTGGGGTTTGCCTTTCCTGAATTCATTAATCATTGAAGTTCACCTAACGCTGAAATAGTTTGTGTATGCATGAAATATGAGACTGGAAATACTTTTTACCTGCGGTAGATTTAGTTCTTTTTCTTTATTCACTTAAGAAACAAGTATGTTTTATTTATCTAAATACAGATCATGGGCCAGAAACATTTGCTTATGGACCTTACCTCTATTTAGGGGCGAAATAGTGAACATGAAGCTTGCCATTAGGCTGCGGATTCAAAGTATTATGTTTTAGATATTCCTTCGATGGGAACTAGACCCTAATATGAGGTGCTGAGAAACTCAGGAAGACTCTCCTCACCTTCAGTGGGAGCTAGGTGTAATTTCTGTATACCAGTTATCTCAAGATATTTATTCAGAGAGTAAGGGGAAAAAATGGGGCTATCACTTTGGAAAACTTAGCTCAAATTCACCTTTTTCATATTTTGTTTTCTGGCTAAGCCAGAATAAGCATTTCCTAAATCACAGAATCATAGAATAGTTTGGGTTGGAAGGGTCCAACCTACCTGCAAGGAGAAGGGACATCTCCAGCATCTCCCACTATATCAGGTTGCTCACAGCCCTGTCCAACCTGGCCTTGAATGTTTCCAGGTATGGGGCATCTACCAACTCTCTGGGCAACATGGTCCAGCATTCTACCACCCTCACTGTAAAAATTTTTTTCCTAATGTCTAATCTAAATCTACTTCCCTCTATTTGGAAACTGTTACCCCTTGTCCTATCACAACATCCCCTACTGAAGAGTTTTTCCCTGTCTTCTTACAGGCCCCCTTTAGATACTGGAAGACTGCTATAAACTCTCTCTGGAGCCTCCTCTTCTCCAGGCTGAACAGCCCCAACTCTCTCAGCCTGGCCTCACAGGAGAGGTTCTCCAGCCCTCTGATCATCTTTGTGACCCTTATTTCCTAGATATTTAAAAAGTAATTAATTGTTCTTTCTTGAATTTCTTTAAAATTGTGACTCAAAAGGAAACTGTACGTACACAAGCAAAATACTAAGAATAAAAGCTAATCCCAGTAAAATCACAAGCAGGACAAAATACCTTAATTTGATTCCTTGCTAACAACAAACAAAAGAATTTGGCCAATAAATGGCTTAGCTTTTTTTTTTTTTTTTTTAATTGAAACTTCTTAATTATCTCTCCTGCAGAATACTCTGCTTAATTATCTGCCTGCCAGTTTCTGTCTGCATTGGAGCTAGGAAGCACAAATGGCCTAGCCTCTAAACCTACTAAGCTGAAGTCTGACCCCTGATAAATCAATGTTATAATCTATAGCTTGCTGCCTCTTGCTTTAGCTGTGTGTGGCATGCTTTGATGAATATCTGCCTTGCAGGAGAAACATATGAAAATTATATCATGTGCAACTGGTTTGAACTGTTGTGCAATCATAGGACACTGAGCCACTCTGGGGAAAAAGTTAAAATGAACTACAGTATCTAAATGTCGATTTCAGGGGTTTTGACATAATATTATATTTAAATTAAAGAGACTACTATTCTGCTTCCTTCCTGCTCTGAACCTACTGTTTTTTTTCCTTTCAGAAGATCCTGATAAAATATGTGATCATCCTCCGCCAAGACTCTCAATTTCCCTTCAGTGCAAGCGACGGGGTTTATATGATAAAAGTTTAATGACCATGGACCTGCATAGCAATGTGAGGTACCAGCACATTTTCAATAACACTAGGTGTTGGCGAGGACTGGGTGATATTCCTACCACTGAGTTCTGCATGCCCTTAGAGGCAGGCTTCACGGCGACAGAGGCTGCACCAGAGAAACCTCCATTATCATGCAGCAGTTGTACGGATGAAATGGAGATTTATGAATCCCTGCCAAAGAAACTATATTATGGACTGTAAATTAAAGCGAGGGCTTAACACATAGTGAACTACATGCTGGTGAGGCTGATTTCCAGGTTGCCCTGTCTATTCAGGTCCAGGCAGCTGTAGAAACCACCCTTCGTTAAGCGACCCTGAGCTGTCTGTGAAACTCAGACCTTCTAGTTTTAAAAAGGCAACTGCCAAAGTTTTCATAGTCATGGCAAAAAAAAAGGGATTCTCCGCTGTTTCAGCAGGCATTTTACTGGCAGCATACTACTGTAGTATGGTGACTGGGATGTAGTGGCTTTGTTCTCAGATGTAGTTCCAATGCCTTCCACAGAGAGACTTCAGTTTTAGTCCTCTGCAAGTCATAGTGTGTTGCAAGCTCAAAGGACCAGATTTTGGTTTGTGAATCACTGCTGTTGTTCATGAATCACAGTCTTCTCAGATCTGCCACTGCACAGTGGTGATATTTCCACCTGAGTCACTGAATCCAAGTAATTCAAATTGTTTACTATGTCTTAGTGAGAATCCTTCAGAAAGCTCCTCAGGGAAAAAATACAATTTTAAATGAAAAGAACTAGACTGTAAGCTGTGAAAAAGGTTTTTTTTTTTAACTCTCAGGAACAGCAAGCCTGCCCAAAAACCTGTAACGTAAAGGGATAAATTCCAAACTAAATTACCCCTCTGCATACGCCAGTGTTTCAAGTAGGATGGAAGTGATACAAACTGCAAGAGTCATCCTGGAATATACTAAAATATGCAACTGGCATGTCCGATGGCTAGGGCTTTCTCAGGGAAAGAACTGCACAGCACTTTTCCCGATCGTCTTTTTTTCACCCCAGACTATGAACGCAACACAATTATTTCCTTTTGACTTCCAACCCATCTAAACAGAAAGCTCCACATAATAAAACACAAAATAAATTTACTCGTCACACATGTCAAGTCAGCTTTGAGAGGCTGACTCTCCCACAGTCTTTATTATGTTTTATATGCCTTTGGAAATTGGCTTACACCCTTAAGAAAAAGATAATTGGTCTTAACCCTCCTACCCTTCAAAAAAATTTGGGAAAAAAAAAAAAAGAAGCAGAGAAAACTTTCTTTTCTGCTTATTTGTACAATTTAACATGATAAAATTCACTTCACACTTCAGTCATCTACAAGGACACTTTGCCTCAAGTGAAAGTAGTTCCACATGGACCATTTTGTGCTTGTCTAATGTGTAAATGTGCTGGTTTATGTTGAAGTAAGTATAAGCAACTATACAGTGTGCATACAGTAGCTCTGCTATCACTTGAGCCCCACAAGGGCCATGCCCTAAGGCGTGCTACAGGGCATTCTTCATAAGGCAAGCAAAGTATTTTCGGTGGACTATCTGCAGTGGCATAGCGTATAACTGAATATATGCTAGACCTGGTGAAGCAATATGTTTCAGAAAATAGAACATTTTTTTTCTGGAAGGCACAAGGATAATACATTGTGAGGCCATTTTTTGGATTGTATTAGTCACGTTTTAAAGCACACAAAGTTCTGGGTGAGAGATCTGTTCCTTGATTTATTCTCACTTTTCCATGAACACAATTCTGTTGGCTTTTCTAGAATAGGAATACTAAAGACAACTAGCACACCACCATGTTCCCACCAGTGGTGCAGTAGTGCTGGCAAAGCACATATGGGTATGACTTTATGAATAATGGTCTTTGTAGTAAAGAACTTCCCAGCTCCACAATGACTAGTACCAGGCAGCACATTGCACTGCTAGTACACAGTGTGACAGACAACAATAGTCTGAACTGCATCTCTTCAAGCAGAGGCAAAAGAATAGTGACTTTCCAACTTCAGGAAGCTGCAAAATGTAGCAGGCCATTTTAGAGCACCTGGAACCAGTCATCCCAATGTGTCTTTTGATTTAGTCACCTATGACTGCATTTTCAATGGCACGCACATGCAGGAAAGGATGCACAGGTGGAGCACAACATGTTGTGAAGAACAGATATTACCACTCATCATCACCACTTGCATCAACAGCTCTCCTCCAGCCCTTGCCCAGCCTTTGCCAGTCCCCAGGGAGGTGCCCTTTGCCCAGGACTGGGTCTGCCCCTGCTGCACCCTGGCCTGCCCTGCTTCTGGCTGGGGCAGTGGGGCCCTGCTCTGCCACCCCCATGGGGACACCTCCAGCTGCCAGCCCCAGCCTGCGGGGAGTCACTGTCCCACACAGCGCCCAGGCAACAACCAATTCCAGAGTCCAAGAGATGGCATAACCACAAATATTGATATAACAAAGCAAAGAAATAGTCATGATTTCGGTGATAAACCCAAAAGCTCTTCTTAGTTTATGCCACATTTTTCCTGTCTAGTTTTACAAGCAAAACCCTTCACCTTGTAAATAACCAGAATGATGCTACGTAAAACCGAGTGTGATTTTCTTTATTTCTTTTTTAATTGTTATGGTTGATTTGTTTCACACAGCAAGGCTCCTCACTGAGACGAAGGCTCCTTGTACACAAGCACCTACACCATGCATCTGTAATCATACCTGGTAAATGGCATCAGCAAAAGAAAGGAGTGACATTTTTTCCTCTTGATCACAACAGAATAAACAACATTTTAAAGGTTAAATTATTCAAATTCTACAGTTACCTGTAAAAAAAAATGACGTCTCTGCTGTACCTTCAGATTTCTTACATCCAATTATTTTGATTTTTATAATCCTGTCCCAGGCTTCCTGACTACTGCTGCTTAAGGGGCAAAAAAAAAGTGTTGTAACTAGTGGCAACTCATTTACTTCCACTGATAGCTACAGCTCCCAATACAAGGCTTTCAGCTCAACTTAGAGAAGTTAGATGAACTATGCATCAGCTAGTCAAACAGAAAAAGACAACACCTAAATGCATATCACAATGTTTTGTGTACTAAGAAAATCCTATTTGGGTGTCAACTTTAATGTTTTAAGGTCAGACAAATGTAACAGTCATGGGGAAAAAATATGCAATGGTACTTAAAACAGTGTCTGTGCAGATTAAGGCAAAATAAAATAAAACAAAACTAGGGAATTAAGTCTGAAATCCAGTTTTAATGATGTAAATTTCTGGATTCCCACTGTTGCCAATGCTACTGGTTACTACATAAGGTTGATGGAACCATAATGGCTCACACCAGCAAAAAAATATGGCCCTTCAATGACTGAAGAGACTATATGGTATCCAGAAAATATAATGTAATTTGTAAGGGTTTACTGATTTTTAATTTTCTGATCCTGTGATTAGCTATGAAAAAGTAAAACAAAATTAAACAAGGGATTCTGCAAAGCACCTATGTGTGATTGTCCAAGAAGAATTTAACGCAAAGATTCCACTTCCTTAGTATGCTTCCTGTCAGTCCCTTACAGCCCACTTCCTTTGCCTCCCAGGAGCTGGTGATCCCCCTACCTCTAGCTTTGATTTTGCATCGATTATGCAAGATGCAGGTTTATGCATGAAGATCCACTGTTCTTTAACTTAAAAAAAAATACAGCCATTTGAGAATTGAAATGCAACAGTGCATGAGAATCCCAATCACTTTCTCTATTCCTTATCAATCCATGAAAGCTATACCTTTACCTCCAGACCTTTTGATCCAGACCATTATTTCACACCACTTTCTGATGCTGTTCCATTTCTCAGGGTGTAACACCATTAATTCTTCACACGGTTATGAAAAATAACTAAATAGAATCAGAGAAAACAGCCATACCATACTGTGTAAAGTAACATTATGACTGAGCTCATAAAAAGAGATGCTGACTGAGGAATTTAAAGTTTTTCAAAACTTTTGATCTTGTTTATACATGGGGAGGTTTGATGTGAAAGCTTGATGTCAACTGTAAAGAGAAACATCTCTCAAGACAAAAATAAAAAACAGACCTCCTGTTGAAACGTACTCAATGATAACCAACAAGTTTCTGATCTTGAAGAAAGCATCATGCGAGTGTCTTGCATTTAATATTATCTTATGCCAAGCAGCCCTACTTTTTCTTCTCATTATATTTCCTTCATAGATAAGTGTTTGGTTTCATACATTTGATAAAAAAAAAAGAAAGTTACCGGAGTAGATGTTCAGTAAGTCTTATTAGAATAACTACCCTATTATATTTTCTTTGCACATGGGTTTTTAGATAACATACTGGATTTGTGAGTATCCATGTGCAAAGTAAATATAACAACTATTCTTTTCATTTGTGATAATCATAATTATTAGTAAGCAGATTCATAATAACCCCTTTGTATTTAACTCCGAGCTCCAGCTCAGCTGAGGAAAATCTGCGCCTGTCATTTCAAACATTTCTAGATTTAATTTGTTTTCTGTATTTCCTGCTTTTAACTTTGATTGCAAAATATCAGTAGAAAGAAGTTATTTAACATTTAAGCATTTTATGTACAAAAGGATCTTTGTGCAAATTAGTAGGGCTTTTCCCTTCTTGTGATGATATCTCAAGGTATAAACCAACATCTCACATCTAACTGGATTTGTTAAAAACAGAACAACTTTGTTTGATGATATTATTCAGATGTTAACAGACAAATGGTATTTGAAACATTTTACCATTAAAAGGATGTTAGTAGTCTTTGATTCTAACAAAATAATCTTTACACATGCACAAAATTCTTGCAAATAAGATACAGTATTGATTCTATATAACAAAAGAATGACTTATATATTTGCTTCTAGTGGCAACACAAAGGGCTTTGGAAAGGGCATAATTATGGAATTGTTTTGAGTTTACGGGTTTTGGGTGGGGAAGTGGTTGTTGTTATTTTTAAAGAGAAATCCGGAGACAGCCTAGATATGCCACATGTGAACAAAAAAATTGGTGTTCAAAAGTCACTCATGAACTGACAGACATCTTAAAGCATACAGAAAGGCTACAAAAATATTTTACTTTCAACTAGTTTATTCATCTTTTGTATATTCAGAGAGGTTTAAAATGCATTCCTATCCACCTGTCAGTGTTCTTCTAATGAAGCCTTCGGCAATATCTGTAGAAGGTAATGGAAAAGGTTCATTATACTTTCATGGAGCAACATAAAATGAATGTTCAAAAATCAGGAAATATTATAGAACACTTTATTAGTGTTTGCAATGTATTTTACTTCTGAGCTTGGTCAGACATTCAAGTAAATTTTTATACATGTTTTTAAAATACGATTGCTTGATAAAAGCAGCACAGTAGAAGGAGGAGACCTAATGGGTTTCTATGTACACAGATATATTAATCCCATGTGTGAATCACATACATTATAGGCAAATAAGGTCAGGAACCTTGTGTAAAAATTCTAAAAACAAACCAAATGCAGAAGTTATTTAATGATAATGAACAACAGCAACAAACAAAAAAAAAATAGTGATGAATGCAAAAGAAGTGGCATATGGAAAAAAAGATGAGGGAAATAAGAATATTTCCAAGTATGCTGGAAAACCAGTTTTCCAATGAAAGTGATTAAATATATCGTATACTTGCCAAGTATATTATTTGCATTTCAGATTTTTTTTACGTCAATGGGTTCTGCCTAAAGACTCCATAAAAAGGATGAGTTTTGAAGAGTTATTTGAATGAAGACAAAAGTGATTTAAGTCACGAACAGAAGTTAATAGTGAGATCCAAAATAAAAGCCCAGAAGAAGAAAAGTATTAGGACAAAACAGAGCACAAGAGATCAGTAAGAGACACTCTAGTAAACAGAACTAGCGAAAAAGCAATCTATAAAAGTAAGCGACTGCAGAGCCGGGAAGAGCTTTGAAGAAAAAGAAGATTTTCAGTCAAATATAATAACTGTTTGTATTAATGGAGAATTTTCATTGACTACAGGGGATTTCTGATCAGGCCATATGAATTTCATTTTGGTGCTCTGAAGATATTTTATTTTTCTTTAAGCCATGCTAACATGAATACAGCTTGTGTCAAAATATTATCGTAACTCCAAATAATATAAATGTGTATCTGTCCAACTTACAGTCCATACCTTCCATCAAAGGTTACACAAAGTGATAGGTGAATGCCCTGACACCTTTAAAATTAGTACGTACAGAACTACTCTGCTCTTTTCCAAACACAGATCAGCAAGCAGAGCTTGCTACAACTTACTGGGGATATTGCTTTCTCTATCTGCTGAAGTTGCCTCTCTGGAATTCAGTGAATCACGATTTAACATGAAGAACAAGGACTCTCCACATAATCTATCCTGGGCATTTTTTTTCTGTGTATACGTATAGTTAAATCCTACATAATGTGACAGTATTTTAGATTAAGACATACAATATCTTACCATCAAATGAAATTCCCATATACTAAAAAGTAAATGTAATTTTTTTTCCTGAAATTAAGAGTTGTGTAGGCAGTACCCCATCCAAATTTAGATTGGGTGTACTAGAATTCTAATAGCAGGTAATCTGAAGTGCTCATTAGAGATATGCAAGTAATTCATTACCTAAGTGTGTCTAATTTACCATATTTTCCCCTTGAATGAAGCCTGCCCTAGTGGAAATTAGTGATCCAGCCTACACACTTCCAATTCTGTCGGCACTTTCAGTTTACATTTGCAATTTTTTTTAGAATTCTAAAAATTACTTTCTCTGTCTTCTCTTCTGATCTCCACTGGGTATTTATATGCAGCAAGTATAATTATGCTTTTGGCAAGCTAGTGAAAATTAAACCGTTACAAGCAAGGGGTGGGGAAAAAAGGAGGGTGAGGAAGCAAGGAAGAGAAAGAAAATCTGATTTTAAAGCAAACTTATCACAAGCTTACTTATGTATAAGCAGAAGGCAGCTACATATTGTAGTCTTGCAGCACACTTCTAGGAGATGGTGACATTTGGCTCAGGCTTAATGAAAGCTGGGGATGGGTATTTTATTGATTTGAATTTAGAGTGTATCTACTGAAAGATACTAAATTAATGAGTTTGGCAAGTTGTCTTGTTTTAAATATCAAATAATCTGCTCCTAAAAATCCAGTCTTACTGACAAGCAGAGATATATCTTGTATGGTAGGTCTTGCAGCACTATATTCTGAGCTGTGATTTTCATATACATCGCTGTTGCTTTTTTTTTTCCTCAGTAACAAAATAACAGCTCCTTCTAGTATGCCACCCTGCTGTCTATTTTAATTGAAAACTTTACCAGACTTTGTTCTTCCAAGAGTTGTAAAAACTTAACTCAAAGTGAAGCAAATAGTAGATGAGGTATTTGGGGGAATGCAGCAGTGTAACAATTTCCTTCCTTTTTTCACACAGTCCAGCATCTTCACAGTACCCAGGAGCCTGGGAGCTAGCAAATCCCACCATGTGGTGTGCAGATGCACTGCTTCAGAGAAGGAAGGGGCTGTGAAAAGCCTTTTCCTTCAAACCTCAGAAAAGCACCAAAAAAGAAGCCTATTCCATACAATGAATAAATACAGTCTACAGAGTGTATCCTGCCAATGGTCGTAAAAGTCTTGACAGTGCCGCCAAAGGTAGCCCTGACTGTTGTACTCTCAGGGCAAGGCTGAGAGGTGTACAATTAATTTTTGAAGAAGACTTTGTGAAACTATCCTGCCTTTACTCGCTAGGCAGAGCAACACCAACCATACATCCTGCCCCAGTGTGTCCTTAACAGCAATCCAGTCCTCAAACACAACCTGAACACTCAAACACAACCTGAACAGTTTGCACAGCAGCAAGTTTTTCTACTCAGATGTGTCTTTTGCAGCTAACTCCTCTTGAAGAAGAAGCCACCATAAATCTCATAAAAATTGCACTCCATAGAAAAAGCTGACAGTCTTAGCTGCCTAATTAGAGCAAAGAAAGGCCACTTTCCGTGGCTGAAATGTCAGCAGCATAATTCCACAAGAGTTTTACCAGACAAAAGTATTCTTTATGAGTAAAACCATCTGAAATTGTTTCGTAGCATGTAGGAGCTATGGGTTTGTTTGGTAGACTATATATTGAAATGTGCACACCATAGATGAGAAAAATCACAAACCACAAACAGTTGATGGATTCCTTCATGTATCAATACTTTTTTGTCATTATAGTATACTTCTGCCTACAAAAGGGATCAAAGATAATTTGTAACCTGCTGTAAGAGAAGCTATGAAGAGAATTAGCCATCATGGTACTTCTCTTCAAATCCACTTGCCCCTGACATGGAATAAAGAGAATTTGGATTGCTGCAAGAGTGTGTGTTTTGCACACAGAAGCCACAGAAAGCAGCACTACTGCAAGCCCGTTGGGAAAGTACAATATAGATAAATCAGAGTGAAAGAAAGCTCTGTGGTTAATTCATAAAGATGGAAAGCCAGAATAAAAGGTTAAGAGGTGGGAACTTAATGGTTATTGTCCTATCATATTTTAAGAACGTGATCTTCATTTTGCCAAGGTGAATTTAGTGCCAAGTAAAGGCAGGTCCATATTTCTAGCCCTAATACTTACTTATGAAGATATTGGGTGTTGTTCACTTGGCAGAACAATCCTTAAAATAACAAAACATGTTTTGTAAGAACATTGTGTAAAGTGAATGTTAAACTGAGTTATTTATTTAGAGACTTCTTGGTTGTCAACAGATGATGCAGTACAGATCTAAGTGGAAGTAGGGTAGGAAACTGCAACACAGATGTGATCACGCCTTGTGATAAGAAGTAGATAAACCACTTAACTGAAGAGGGGGGAGTTTGACTTTTGAGAAGTAAATCAGTATCTGAGTTCTGAGTCTTAAC
>WHYT01017915.1:492279-516925 GCA_009806455.1 Tetrax tetrax | reverse complement strand
GTTTTTTTTTTTTTTTTTTTTTTTGCAGGCTGAAAAGATGGACATCTATTGTACAGCACACATACACCAGATAGTGCAAATCTGCAGTGAGGACTGGCAAGCTGATGTGTTTCTCACACACTGCGCATGAACGTTCCCTGTCTTACTGCAATGACCTTCTGATCTCTGGTGCCAAGTGTTCAAGTCCCAGCTGTGGATTTAAACTCAATCTCATTTTGAGTTTCCATTCTGTTGGCAGCAGAGTCATTCTTCACTGAACTGCTCAAGCCAGAAAAGGCTTCCTGACTTGGAGGCAGACTTAGATAAGCAACGGCTATAAGAGAAGTTGTAATTGCACAAGCTCTTTCTTTCCCCCAACAGGTATTACTACAAATGAGCGTCACTAAAAATTCTTCTGAGCTTTAACAGGGTAGATAACCTTATAGGCAATTGTGAATCTAACACTGTGTCCAGATTAGGAAAGTAGACAGAAAAAGACTTGTGTTGTTTAACCCCTTCCCAGCAAGTGTGGGTTTTTGTGATAGGTTTTTTGGGATTCTTTTCTAGGAGAGCCTTCTGAAGTAAGGAAGATGAGTAGGTAGGCCTAGCTTGAATATTAGTGAAAGCTGCACTGTTGAAATAATACATCAGACTGTTAACACGACAAAATCAGGTAACCAGACCTTAGGGAATGTGAGAATAACAACTGCTCTGTTTTCTTTTCCCCTCTCTGTACATAGGCATTGTAAATGACATCTGCTATTTTTTCTCACTGAGTGCACAGATCAGGCACTGCTTGTTAAATAGCAGCTATTCCGTGCTTAGTTTATCCTCGCTGTTCAGTGAAGAGACCACATATCCTTTCCTGCATGCATTCAAATCATGACTTGATATCAAAATATTAACTCCCTTAAGGGTTCTTGATTCTCCAAGTATAGTTTTTTAGTTCTTTCTAAATATTAACGTGTTTATCCACTGCACTGTGTAGCGTATGGTAGCGTTACTGGGCATATTTCACAAAGGAAAGCTGATGTGCATCTGCTGAAACAAAAGAAAAAAAAAAAAAAAAAAAAAAGGTGTGAAATAAATTTCAGAGCTCCAGGGTCTTGCTTTTTTCCAGTAGTTGGCACTGCACAGCCTCCTGCGGGCTCTGCACAGAAACCCCTCAGCCTCAGCTACCGGGGCAAGTGCAAGGCATTCTGCGTGTCAGAGTTGGTGCAGCGCAGGCTGTCACACAGATAATAAGAAATGCACAGCAAGCAAGCCTTTGCCGAAATGAAAGCTTCATTTAGGCCATTTGCCACCAGGCTAGCTTCAGGCATAAAAAAAAAATTCTCTTTCCTAAATTCCGTTTTCAGTCAATGAAGAAGTTGACTTAGCACGTCTGGCACAGGCAGCTGATCTGGCTTTCTCACCGATACGAGAGCTACCCTACAGAAGCAAGCTTCTAGCCTTACAATTAGCCCTCATGACTATTTTATAATTCTGAGCTTCTAGTTCACAGTTCTGTTCCAACTTTGAGCTTCTCTTCGACCTATCTACCTACATTTTCCTCAGTGACCATTCGTGTCCAGTCTCTGCTACTGCTCTCCTAGATTCATAAGCCCTGTTTACCTTGCCAATATCATTAGTCACGTTTGCTCTTATCTCCAGTTTTCACATTCCCACCTAGACGCAGCTGCAGTTGACACCACCCATGGGCCACCCTATGCCTCTCACGTGGCTCCTGCCATCTCTTCCACCCACTGACTGAGGTCTCTCTTCCCCCCAGTTCCCTCATTTCCTACTCCACACCTGTTCCTCACCTCACTGCAACCAAGGCAGACTGCAACTCTCAGTTCTGTTTGGACATCAAGTGGACAAATATTGAAAACACAGAATAGATTCTCCCTGTGGACACCAAGAGCCCTCTGTGAGGACCATGTTGGAAGAAAAGAGCTGCTCGCCCTGATGTGCATGGATATAGCTATTTAGAGATGGTTCATGTGAAGTCAGGTCACATCACTGATTTCTGAGAGATAAAGCAGGCTCAATTCAGACACAAATCACAGACTTTAGCTGCCAAATGCTAATGTTGCTACTGAGCCAGGGCAAATCGAGGTGTTTTTCAGTGGACTAAATGTGAGTCGTTTTCCCAAAGAAAGAGCAAAAGATGCATTCTTACCAATTCTGGGTTCATCTTCCAAAGCACAGAGAGACTAAATTTCCTCTAGTAAACAGATAGAAAAGGATTGTTTGAGTTTTTAAAAATGTTATTTTAATAACATATTTTGCCTTTATCTCAGTTCTCTACACATTTTCAAAAATCTGAACCTAGGCAGATCTTGGCAAGTGAAAATGTCAGATAACTTAATTCTGGCAAAGTTAAAAGGAACTGAAGACAGTCTCCTAGTAAAAGGTTCTTTATTCAAGAAATTACATTACCACTTCACCTACAGGAGTTTGCTCATATGGGTAAATTTTCTGGATTTACTTAACAGTAAAGAATCCCTATCCTGACACACTCACTCAGTCTGGAACACTTCAAACAACCTTTACAGGCAAAATTATTGCCCTTTGGGGACCTAACTCAGGATTCTTAATACATCCACATTTCTGTTTCACTTTAGTGGAGTTTAGCCAAGTAAAGCATAAACTCTTGTTCATTGTTCTAATAGAGAATTAGTTAGACCTCCCAAGCTAGCAGCCCATCTGCTCCATCAGCTAATGCTATTGTCCCGGAGACACCACCTCCTTTATTGTTTCACTGAACAATCCATGCCAGTTCTTTTCTTAGCTGACACTGACAAGTACATGTCGACCCATTTGCATTCTCTTGTACACATCTGTGGCACTGAATATAGCCTTTCACCGTTTCAGGCAATTTAAAGCCTAGTAAGAGATAGGAAATGTGCTACTATAAAAACAAGAATATATTTGAGCTTTTAATTGCATCAGATTAGTTCACCTCATAAACACAATGTCCAGATTTGTGTGTTTACTTTGCTCCCTTCTACCCTTCTCTTCCTAAAGACACACTAGTTAGCATTGCAATGTGAGATAAAATGTTTTAAAGCATTCAGCAAATATAAAATACACTTACATATAAAGAAAATCCCTAGCATAACATGTTTGGTAATTTTTTTTTTAATAGGTATAAGGGTAGAATCTTTTTCACTGAAGACTGGTTTTTGGATTGAATCCACAAAATGGAAGGACTAAAATAAGGAAATCAACTCCTGCCAGTAGATCCTTGAAGAGATTTTGCTAAATGTACTGATACAATCTCAGTACAGAACTTATAGTCAGCAACGACAACAAAATTCTCATTACTTTCAGTATCTCAAGGAAAAAGCAGGAGATGTAGGGAAACTATAGTTGTTGCAGGTGGTAGAAATACAAGATTATTGATAAGGCACAGACCAAACTCAATTCTCTGTCTCTTACCATGTCTAACACTGCTTCATTCAAAGCTCATGTGACATTCATGTGATCCAAAACAATACAGCTTTATTTGCCAATACAAATTAGTCAATTACAGAAAATAAAACAATGTAGATGGATAAAAGCATTATACTTTAAAGCCACAGGCTTGTGCCTACAACACACAAGTATTTAAGTACAAAAAGAAACAATACATCTACTAATTGGCACAGTATCTATATAAGATACTAAAATATAAAACATCTGCTTTTGCTGATTCGTCAGGCTCTCAGGCAGTGCTATTTACTGGATATTCCAAAAAGGAGCCAAGTCTCCAAACCAGAAAGGGAAGCAGTGTCTCTGTGGCATGCCAGACCACATTCTCAATGTGTCCTTCAAATGGCTCCTATGGTGGTTCTCAGCCTCTGACAAGGAACCACAATGACCACAGCTCTTGGACCAGGGTAACAGGTGATAGGTATTAGCTTTAAAATAGCATGCTAAGGGGGAAACCCAATGCATTCTCTACAGATAGTGTGCACGCTTTTAAAATCTTAATTTCATTTACATCAGTGTAAACTCATCTCCAGAGATTTCACTAGAGTGAATTCTGCCTTCAAATAAGAGGCATCTGACAATTATCCACCAGTGTCCCAGTTTAACTAAATTGGTTTTAAATTGGAACAACTTGTTATACAGAAGGGGGAGTTGAAGGGGGATGTAGTTTTGCCTGAGACACATGATTAGATTCAAGCATTGAAAGGGAAGGTCCCATCCTCTGGACACAGGCTGTCAGACCCAAACAGCCATATTTTTTTTTTCCTCCCTTCCCACCTTCTTTTTTGCTGGAAAGTATTTCAGCAAATGAAAAATCTTAACCATACTTTTTTTACAAAGAGGGCAAAAACATTTTGTAATTTGTTTTAACACAAGCAAGTGCAGCAAGGTGACATACAATCAAGCATTCCCAGACTGATGTATTAAAATGCTTTTCTGCCAACTCCTGCTCTGCATCTATGATGTAAGAATTCTCCTTCATTATTCCTTTTTTGTTATTTTCCCATGCAGATCACCATAACCCATGCCAATCTTTGTGAATGTAGATGAAAATAGAAAGCCCCTTCCATCACAGCAAATCTTTTCTTTAAGCATATAAAAGGTTTGTTCATTAAACATCCAAACAGAAAACATTCCTCAGTGAGGAAACTAGTTCTCTGATTTATCAGAGACAACACAAAGATCAGTGCTAAAAAGGTGCAAGGAAGCCGGTTTATTAACAGTATTTCCTTCTTCCAACAAGAGCTGCTAGTAATCAGATGTCAGGGAAAAGAGAAAGATATTAGAATATTTTCATATAAATTCTTCCATAAGAAAAAGAAATCTCTGTGTGTGTGTCTGTGTATACATACATCAGGTAAACTTTCTCTGCATTCTCAGCATGGATGGTTTTTCCCAGCTCTGGAACCTAAGAAAACAGATCCATCTGGTCCTGACTGCTAAAGTGTAGGAGATCTCTCTTCAACAGCAACCAACTTCTTCCAAATTGCAAAGCATTCCAGCTCCCCTAGATTAGAAAACAGTAGACTGGAAAATTGCAGGAGATTGGTTTCTACAGACTCTCTGTTTACGACTGGAGTCTGTAACAAGACAGCTATGACTTGTTCTGCAAAGGAGCTTGCCTGCAGCCACTGCCCCGAAGGCAAGCGAGGCTCTTCCGTTTGTTCCAATATTAAATCTCTAACAAAAATCAGTGTGATAAGTCTGAAATTCTGACTTCCTCCCTGTCCTCCTCCAATTTTTAGTATTATCATTAATTTCGCTCATGCAATCAGCCTAAATATCATTAAGGAGACTAGAATCCTGGCTGGATTTAATAAAAATATTATGTGGAAAGAGAAAAAAAAGGGAAGAAGTAATGAAATAACAAGGAATTACTATAAAAAAACGCTCTCATAATCAGATACTGCTTTTATCACATCATATGCATTAAACTTCTCTGAACTGATGTCCTTTTCATCCCAATGTAGTAAATTAAATATCTGTTCCTTGTAGAATTTGATTCATCTAAACTAGATTAAAATCAAATCATGAACAAAATCAATTTCACTTAAAGTACAATAATCCCAGCCCACTGAGGCCCCCTTCTAGTAATCACAATAAATGCTGTCTCTATCACCATTGCCATCCCTTATTTTTCCCCCTAGCCTTTTACTGGATGCAGAATTTTCATATCATATTATAAATTATGACCTTGTATATCTTATTCATATCTTATTACAGCAAGTTGGCCGAGAAGCCAGAGGCAAGACAACCTCATTCAAACATTTCTCCAGGGTTTTCAGGTCAAGTCATTTTTTAAATTGGGATTGGTATAAACCTCAAGGGATTTCTTGATTTAAGAAAGAACTACAAATATTTAAGCTGTCTTGGGGGGATTATGCTGACATTGGATCGTGGGATTACCTCCTGCATAAGACTCAAGAGATTTGGACTGGTTCGGCATCTCGTCAGAAAACCAGGCAAAAATACTTCTTACGTGATGTTAATCAGATATTCAATCATTCCTTGCTGTAAGCGTGTCAAAAGGTAGCAAACAAAGGGAGAGGGAAGCAGTGGCTTCGAGATGTGTAGGGAAACAAAAGCAATCCTCTGACATACTGTAGCATTTTGGTTTTCTTAATAAGGCAGCACAATTCTTGGTGACAAAGGGCCAAAATCCTGAAACAAAGCTTCAAATCACTTACACACAAAGCATTTCAGAGCTTGCCCCTTGGATTTGCAGATGAACACTACCAGCAAGTTGGTATCTGCTTAAATACTTCTACTAATAATTAATAACACTTGGCACTTCTACAGCAGAGCCCCATTTGTCTTGGAGCACTTTAATCTAATAACCAAGTCTGACAACAATCTTCAAAAAACAGGAAACTCTGATTGTAGCTGATGTAGTTGGAACTGTGAGAAGGTTTTAGGCAAAAGCTCTTCTGTCCTAGTCAGATCCAGGCTCTGACTCAGATCTGAGGCCAGACTTGAATTGCAATTGAAACCATCCTGTCAAGAACAGCACTTTAATAAATTCTCTGACCATCAAAAGTAAGTGTGAAAAATGTCATTCTCTTCAGTAATTTCCTTCTCTCTTTCTTTTTTTTTCTTTTTCTCCTAAAGTAGAAGTTGGAGGGGGAAAATGACAGGAGTTCAAGTCATTCGCCACTGGAACAATAAAAGGAACAATAGCCAGCAACATCCAGAAATAAAATGGCTACTTGAGAACTGTATCTGCTTGGTTCTGCCAAATGTAAAGGGTCAATGCCAGACCATCACAGTGAGAAAAACATTGCAAAGGAAAATGGATTTTTTTTTAACAGAAGTGATGTCGAAAGAAAATTAGAAGTCACTCTCAGAAAGGTGTAATAATGTCTTGTCAAACGTGGATCCAATCCCCTCTACTAAAGTACCTTTTTTTTCTGTAACCTTATGCAACAAATAAAATTTAAAAAGCAAACTATGACCCTAAACTCACAATTATTAAATGTCCACTGTGGAAAAATGAAGGGGTTGTTTGGTTGGTTGGGTTATTTTTTTCACTGGAGAATGAAGAAAATGTCCTTCTTCAAAGGCACGTTCTTTACTCCTTCATGCAATCACAGCATCATCAGACGCATCTCGACTCTGTACCTGTGTAGCCTTGCATATCATCTGTACAACATATTGTACAAAGAGACAATCAAGGTTCGTTTCAATCTGCAGAGGCAGAAGATAAAGGAGACTGGACTCTGATGGGAAGCTCAACCATAAGTCTGTAGTTTTCAAGGGTCCCTGACAGGAGTTGCTGTTGGAGAAATCTGTCTCTTGATGCACAGAAAGCTCTGATGTGACAACTTCATTGAACCAAAATTTGGCCATAGTAGTCTCTCTATTTTAAACACAGGCTTTCTACTTTCTATCTTTAAGGCAGCACAAGGAATCACACTGTACATAACAACAAAGATTGTCTATGGTGGAGAAAAAAAAAATAAAAGAAAAAAAACCCACAATCCTAACTAAACTTGACAGGAAATTACTTTCCACTCACTCATGAAGACATTCCAGCACCACTGACAACAAGCCCTGCTGATTGGGGTCAGTCACTTTTCAAGCCCAAGGGGATCGTCTTTTCTAACTTCAATCACAGTCTCATAACTTCTGTATAAATAAACATACCAAGGAACAAAAAAAAAGCTGTGAGAACCAGCAGTAACAATCCACATACAAGAGTCGCGTCCATTAAACTGCAGGAATAATGTTTGTGTTCTAGGAAGTCTAGAGAGGATGGAATTAGTCTCCTTCACACAGATGAAACAAACTCTATTGGAACTATGTTTATAGCTTTCAACGGTTTGGTAATTTTACAAGCACATCTACCCAGACAAATGCATTATAAACACTAAACACCATCTGAGGAGCTTCTAACTTTTTATGCTCAAAAACCGCAATAGAATGCATCAGATGTTTAACTAACATAAACATCAAAGTTCATTTTTAATGCTGATTTTGGATAAGGTTTTTGGTGCTTAGGATTCCAAGGATCCATTTTTTTTGCATTGAATCTACAACCAAGTTTTCAAGCAATCTTTCTGTAAAACAGAAAAAACATATGGTGATTAACAAAAAAAGTGTAACTTATTTCACATTAGTCGTAACCCAAAATACTGATAATTTTACAGGAGAGAGCAACACTGTTTTAATTCCTAGCATTGTGTATCCTGAGACAATCCAATGTGATAGCCTATGTGTGTGTGGCGGGGGGTAAGCAGGAAGAGGAGATAAGAGATTAACATTAAGAGATTTCAATTTCTGGATCAGAAACAGTTATATTGAATATGCATGAACTCAAATGTTTATATGGCTTTTTCTTGTAAAGGATCCATCAACCTTTTCATCTTTTTAAGGAATTTATGTGAATAGCAAATATTCTTTTGGGCAGTCTTAAGCCATCAAAGAAAAATGCACAAATGTATTTCTAAATTTCTCTCCTTTTTTTTTAAATTTAAAAATTAATCTGCATCCATGGCTATAGATCAGTTTCTAGATATAAGGCAAGTCTCATTATTCAAATACTGTAACATTAGTATTTCTGAGATTTAAAAAAATAAAATAAAATAATATCTCTATTTTGAAAACCCATGCCAGTGAGCAAAAAAAAAACCCTAGGAACTGTCTACTCAGTACAGGAAAGACTTGCAATTTTTTTTTTTACCACACATGCCACATCTGCCCGCAAAGAAGTCTCCTAACATCATAGCATTATAGAAAGTTACAGTTGTAGAAGCTCAAAGCATCAGCTTGTCCATCGCCCTAATGTCAGGCAGGATTATGTATGCCTAAAAAACCTGCAAAAATTGGCATTTCACAGCCTCCTGAGCAAGCCACCTCAATGCCTGGAGAATCTTTTCAGTTAAAAGTATGGCAAAATGATGTATTTTGTATACCATCTATGTAGGCAACCAAGAAATTAAGTTGTGTGTTCAGCACAAGTACTTAACTATTCGTTCAGTACGAGCCCTGTGTGCTGGTCATACAGCATCTGCCACAGGATGCCTGTATAGTTACTATATATATATATATATATATATAGGGGGTCCAGTACTACTACACAATTATCAACACTTATTCCTTTAGTCATGCCAAAAAGCATCTCACAGGTAGTGCCTAAGTATTGCATGTGGAATAGGAGGATCCAGTAGCAATTTCCACCTGGACGCACAAAGCAGGCCATCCTGTTCTGGAGAAGAGAGAACAAGGGAGAATTTAGCGATATGGATGCAAACTGTGTTGCATTATCTGGGGGACAGAGAATGGGCCAGAGTGTTTTTTTTACTAATATGGTCCTAGCCAAAGGGAAAGAACACATTTCTGTTAGGAAATAATTCAGACTAATTAATGATATTCTGCTTTTCTGCCAACATATAAGCATAAAATTAGCATTCTGTAAATATTTAAGATGAGATTACATTTCCTCAGTGAAATCACAGTTCTAATCTGTTCCAAACAAAAGTATACGCCAGCTCCTTGAAAGATGAAAAAACCTTCACCCTGTTGAGCACCTGATTTATTAATAAAATTGCAATCTAAAATTAATATTGCTCTACAAGAAACTTAAGCCTTTTTCCTAGTGCTGTCTACTTCTGGGAAACCAAAAGGTTTTAACCATTTATTTGATGTCTGGGAGTTGTATAAGGCAATTGCCCCATTCCGTGCTTTCTCAGCGGGTTCACTGTCTGATGTAACATTGCCAGAACAACATGCAATGCTGTGCCGAGAAAAGGGACACTGTTTGTTTTTTTTTTTTTAATCATATGCCAGTAAAAAATGCCTTTTTCACAGGAGGCTTAATGGTGAAGGATATACCTTCTCTTGGTCCAACTCTACCACTGGTAACAGCATTGTGACTCATGGCCTGCAGTAACTCTTCTAATCATAGTGCTAATTAGCTTAGGATAAAAGAAAGAAAGACTAAGCCTTTGCAATACTCAGTGGTGATGTATCTGTCTGGCGCACAGCTGCAAAGCAGGATTGGGTAGATCTGTGTTATGTTGTTAGGTTCTCCTTGCACTTTAAGTGCTCGAGAAGAGCTTTGCAAAAACCAGCAGTCTGAACAAGGAGATGCAGAAAGTAATCAGCAGGAAGGAGAAGAGAGGGGGATGCGCAAACGCATCTCTCAGATAGTACCTAAATTTTGGTTGTAGTGCTTCCTAGCACACTCCCTCCTCTTTCTGGAGTCAAGTACTCCTAGGGGAATAGGAGTCATGTCATGTTTTTAATTCTTAAGCAAAACTAAAGAATGTGGAATGTCATCTGTCCTTGCTACTTCTCCCTCTCTCTGTGCAAGCAGGCATACAGTGTCCCGGGCAGGGGGTCTAGTGACAGGCTCTCTGGAAAGATGAGCAGAGGCTTAGTTTGTCTTCCTACTCTAAGAAAGCTGAGAAGAAGGGGCCCAGAAAGAAGAATACCTGCTTTAAAAATACCACATGCAAAAGGCAGGGCTTTTAGCAAGCCAGAAGCTTCAGTACCTGAACAGCTGTATGCATAGAAAGAATAGTGTGTATTGGAAGGTCATCTAGTGTGGATTAAAGGTCATCTAGTACAACCCACCTGCAAGGAGCAAGGACATCTTCAACTAGATCAGGTTGCTCAGAGCCTCATCCAACCTGGCCTTGAACGTTTCCAGGGATGGGGCATCCACCACCCTCATTGTAAAAATTTTTATCCTTATGTCCAGTCTGAATCTACTTCCCTCTAGTTTAAAACCACTAGATGACCTTTAAAGGTCCCTTCAAACTCTAACGATTCTATGATTCTTCCTTTTCTCTAATCTAAATCTACCCTCTTTTAGTTTAAAACCATTACCCCTTGTCCTATCGCTACAGGCCCTGCTAAGAAGTTTGTCCCCATCTTTCTTACAAGCCCTCTTTAAGAACTGAAAGGTTATATTGATGCATATATTGATGCAGCAGTGTTGGAGGCTTTATCAGCAGATATTTTGGCACACGAGAACTTCAGCACAATGATAGGTATCAAGAGTTTTCAGGATTTCATTCCATCTAAGTGCTGAACATACCCGGATAATCTGTGATTTAAGTGATTGAAGTCCTCTAGCCTAAAATGCTCAGTATGTTTGTGGGGTAAACTATGACTTAGAGAACTGCCAAAGCCAAAAGAACTCAGTTTTTTTGAAAAGCTCATAAGAATATTCAGAAATTCACTTGTGTATGGCATAACTCAAACTACTCTGATGACATTTGGAAATACAGCAATCACTTCCCAGCACTGGTAAAGTAACAGATTAGTAGCTACTCTGAAATTCCACTGGGTGTTTGAAAGGTGATATTTTCTATCATGTCAGAACATCTGACATTTCATGTTTTCTCACCAACTAATTCCAATTTATTAAAGTCACCAAAGCAAGTGTTTTCATTAAAATCAATTCAGAACATCTCTTTTAAAGAATTTTCAAATTAATTCTAATCACCTACAGTAAAACCTTAAAGTTAATTTTCCAAATATTTTGTTAACATTTTATAGTTGTGGGTTTCTTTGATGTCTCTTTTTAATGAACTTACATCATATGAAGCTGCTTGTTTCACACTTTATACTCACTTTTTAATGCACATAATCATGTTAACTGGTATTTAATTTGTTTTTGATTGTTAGAATTACATTTTCAAAGACCTTTTAATCATTTTGGGAATGTTTTCTCCAGTCTGTTTACAAGGCAAAGGGTTTGATCTCTGCAATAGCAGATTTTAAAATGAAAGCGTTATTTCATTTAAAGGTGGTGACTTCCTCTCTCACAAGCTGTAGCACAAGAACACAAATCACGAAAAATTTAACATGATGTATGTGGAAAAGCATAGATGCATTAAACACAAATTTGTAAACAGAACTCCAAATAGATTGTCCTACAGCAATAATGTTGTAGAATTAAGAGAATTTAGTAAAATCCTTTGCTTTCAATTCCTTGCAAAACTCCCTTACATGCCCATGACTTGCTGTTTTCAAGATGAGAATTCGGTTTTGAAGATCTGGCTTTGGTTCAGAAGGAAAGTGGGCAGCAGTAACTCATGCCTGTTCCCATATATCTGCGTTAGGTCAGTCATTCCTGAACCATACACCCACTCTTCCTGACTGTCATCTGGACAGAGGTTCTTCATGGCATCAAATGTATGTTTCATATTTTTGTAACCATCCTAGCTGGAAATTACAGAGAGGCCACAATGACTTGTTTGCAATATTAAGATACATTTTTAACTTGGCATGTTTAACCACAGTAACAAACATGCAGTGGCATCCAGCCTCGCTGCTTTTACTGCCTGGGTCTTCCTCTGCCCTCGCTGCCCTCCTCCAACCAGGCACAGCTGCCATATGGATGACAGCTACAACTTTAATAAACAGAAAAAAAACAAAAGTGGAAGCAAGCAGGCAAAGAAACATCAGCTTGCAGCCTTGCCAAGCTTGCTCCCTTGCCTTTTGCTTTCCTCAGACTGGATGAAGCTAGTAACTAATGGAGCCTGCAGGGAAAAGAGGAGTGCTGGAAAAGGGGAGCACACTGGTCACTAAGGCCACCAGCTACTGCTCCGTACAATAAAAATTCTGCACTGATGTTAAAATGCATCATAACTTACAGAGTAGAGCCCAAAATTAACTGCTTTGCTGCAGTCTGCTGGTACTGTGTGAGTCGTCAAGATCGAAGCAATTATGCGCTCACAAGAAGTAAGATACAAGCTGTAGATTTAATGCTAAGTCAAATTTGTTCCTACTCTAAGACTGTCACATCTGAAATTAAGAATCTCCTCAAATTCCCTCTAACAAATAACTCCAGCATCTGACCTAGACAAAATCTCCCCAGAAAAACTGGCTTTGAAATTCAGGGCTGTCCATAGGATGCCATTAAGCGTAAGGCAGTGTCTTCATTTGCCTTCATGCATCAGCAGTTAACTCATTATTCTATACAGCTTTTGAGAAATTCCTGATGGGGGCGGGGGGGGGTGGGGGGGAGCAAAGTGTAAATCCACCTCACTGTGCAGCTGCACTAGCAGTTCTCAGTGGCTTAAAAAGAAGAATCATTGACAGGCTTTTAAAGGCAGCTGCATCCTGTCCTCTCAGCCCTAACACATTGCTCTGGGTAGCGCTAGCTTCTGGGAAGGAGGGAAGGCCACTGCTGCTGCTGAAAAAGCTGGGGGTATGAAGAAACCAAATTATGCAAGCAGTTTAGGAAAAATCTGAGGTGAAACGGCATGAAAATTCAGGCACATGGAGATCTACTGAGCAAACAAAACCTTTTTAGTAGAAGAAAGCAGCTGTAGTCTGTGCAAAAAAAAAAAACAGAATGGGAAAAAAATTATGTTGGAGCACTGTGTTAAGCTTTGAAGTTGGACTTTCCAGAGGAAGTTGGTTTATTATCTAATGAATCACTTGATTATTTCAGATGGCCAAAAAAAAAAAAAATTAAATTACAGTTTAGTTCATCTATGTTTTATTTGTAAATCCAGCTCTTTATAGGAGTGCCTATAAATAGAAATAACAGCCTACCAATTAATATATTTAACCTCTACCTGTCGCTAAGTGTTTCTGTGTGTACACTAACTTGTGAACATTTATACCGGGAAAAAAAAAAAAATCTGTTTTAACCATCAGCTAAAAGTTGTCATTAAGCTCTTGAAAATTGTAACCTTGCTACTGATACAGTCATAGAAGGATGGCCTTCAAATCATTGAATTATGGATAAATGTGGCTTTCCTATTTCCAACCTTTTTCCAACCCTTTTAGGCTAGATTTATTTCAATGACTATTATAACGTTACATTATTTGTTTACAGTAATTGAACTGAGCAATCAACACAAAAACAATGTGTTTGAGAGCTTCTCCACTTATGTTACAACAGCCATTTATTAAATTACACACAGATGTCATTCAGCTCCTCGAAAGGACTGCCCTCAGGTTCAAGCCTGGATTACATGTATACATTGACATTCTATTATTAATCTTTCAGCCCTTTTTATTTCCTTTTACAATATTAAAATGAACTGTCAGTTTTACATATTTCAACAGAATGAATATGATCTTCTTTGGTGTGGGGACTGGGGTGGTGGAACTCCATCATGATTATAAAGCAAAGCATATTTCTGCTTCTACTTCAAAACCAGTTGGGGAATTTTACATCATAATCTCTTGTTTTTCTGGTTTCTCCCTTTCATTTAGCACCACTTCAGTCCATTGCAGCATGGCACAGTTACAACACTAAATCTACTTTCTGAAAAATGCAAGCATCTCCTTCTAAAACTATTGCCTACCAAAACAGGACACAAAACTGAGCAGAGATGCCCAGAACGTAGCAACTTTAACTCAGAAGTAACCTGAGGAAATCAGACTCAAAGACATTACCTTTTTTACTTTTTCAGCTACCAATAATCTATTTCAGTGAATTTGCATAAAATAAAAAGCAGTCTGGTGGGTATTACTAGGAATTCCCTGCTTAAGAAGCTCTAGAAGTGTGAATAAACAGTTTTAGTAAAACCACGACTAGAATTTGCAAAAGGTTCTGGAAAGATTCCTGTTGTGTTGTTCAAGGAATTCACCAGTGATCACACGTACAGATAGAGGACTTCAGAAGTATTTCTTTCCCTTCTGAGTTCTGCTTCCCTTGGAGGATTCATTCTGCGACAGAAGTAATAGTTAACATTCAGACCTGATATATCCTGATTTAGATGAGTAGCCTCCATTTAGGACAAGCTGGTACCTAACAGTAGCAGGACCCCTACAAAGCAAACTGACAAGTTCAATCGCTTTTATGGAAATATCGGACAGGCAAACTGACTCTGATGGTAGAATGACTCCATCTTTTCTCCCCTTAAGTCTGTTGTGAAATCCAGCTAGACGCTGGATCGCAAACAGAATTTAGACATAACCTGAGCCATACTAAGTAATGGGACTCTGCTAATCCTGGATAATTCTGTGCTAGATGCACACCAGAGCTTTAAGAGAAGTTTTGCATCTTTGGACGTTCCTTCTGCTAGTTGGAGGTAGTAAGAGGACAAGCACAGCCTAACAACATATAACTGGCCAACTGGAACATCAAACTGGCCACCAGTAGAGGAGACATTTCTGAAAACAATAAGCTCTCTGCTGCTTGTCAAACTTAGAAAAACAAAAAGCCTCATGAAAGGAGAGGATCAGCTTCGCCTGGGAGAAGTGAGAGAAGGTAGGATTGGAACCCATTTCTATGGCTCAGAAATCAATTCCTTCCAGGCTTCTGAAATGCTAGCTATCGATCAGTGCTAGTCTCAGGAATTAAATCCCTGATGACTTTTAGTGGCAAAAAAAAAAAAAGATCAAATAACTTGATTTTATCCAGTTTTCATTAAAAAAAAAAAAAATAAAAACATCTTCCACTGCCCCCTTACACTCTACTGGAAAGAGACATTTATATGGGGTTACTGGCTAAGCACAAAAGGAAGGAAGAGAGCACCTCACCCGTCCTTAGGTATTGAGTGACCTAAGGAGCTTGTATCTCCTTGGGTGGCAGCATTGCCATTGCCTCCTCCTGGGGACTAGTAAACAGCCTGAGTTACTGTAGGAGCATGCAGACACTGTCCAGAAGGAGGGGAGAGCACTGCCAGTGCATAAGGACCCCCTACCCTGGCATATTATGCCTATTCCAAGCTTAAGTAACCAAAATGCCTTCAGGAACCATTGCTCAAGCAGTGCATGTCCTCCACTCTCCCTCCCGGAAGGCTTTAGGAAACATTAATTGAGTCATTTGTTTGTAAACCAAAGTGTACGGATAGCATGGGATTAGGATGTATACTTAATGGTGGGTAAATGTCAAGATATATTTCTCTTTAGGTAGATTAAATTTCATTACCTTTTTCTTCACTGCAATAAGTTATGGAGGTTTAGAGAAGTAACAATTGTTATGGATGCCGCACAAGGTATTCAGCCATTTAAAAATAATGCAACATTTCCAATTTGCAGTCCCAATATACATTGGCCTAGCCCTATGATTTAAAAGCCAGGCCTTAATTGTCTTCTAGCCATTACTCTTAAACCGCAAAAACACTTTCTTTCTCACACCCATTTACAGTCTCTCTTTTTTGCTTTCTTAGCAACAGTGTCCTAGTGCCTGAGGTAATAATTTATACAGTGCAGAGCTGCTGGAAAACAAAACAAAAAAAGTTACTGCACATAAAAAAAAAATGTGGCTTCAAAGAGAAAAAAAAAAAAGTATTTATTAGACAACTTATAATAGTAACAAAACTGGGAGACAGGATTCCTAAGGTCATCAAACTGTTCTGTGTCCCAGACCAGGGGGTATACACAGGAACAGTCTGACTGACCAGAACTTTTATGGCTGGCACATACCTCAGGAGTATATGCCATAGCAGGTGATGCCAAATGGAAATGCTCTTGCCCTTTCACTCTCACCAGGAAATCCATACCTGCGCACAGCCACCAACTCTGTCTTAGAGAAATCAATATAAGGAAGATGTATCTCTAATTTACTTGGATTGAGTTGAGAGAAGACCACAAGGCAGAACTGTACAGGCCACTGTGGCGGTAGGTTGAGGGAGGTGATTTTTCCCCCTCTACTCTGCTCTGGTGAGACCCCACCTGGAGTACTGCGTCCAGTTCTAGAGCCCCCAACATAAGAAGGACATGGACCTGTAGGAGAAAGATTCCAGAGGAGGGCCACAAAGACGATCAGAGGGCTGGAGCACTTCTCCTATGAGGACAGGCTGAGAGAGTTGGGGCTGTTCAGCCTGGAGAAGAGGAGGCTCTGGGGAGACCTTATAGAGGTCTTCCAGTACCTAAAGGGGCCTTCTAAGAAAGATGGGGAGAAACTCTTTAGCAGGACTTGTTGTGAGGATGAGGGATAATGGTTTTAAAATAGAAGGAAGGAGATTCAGACTTGATATAAGGAAGAAATCTTTTACAATCAGTCCTCCTCTGGACCCTCTCCAACAGGTCCACATCCTTCTTAAGTTGGGGGAAATTTTTTACAGTGAAGATAGTGGAACACTGGAACAGGTTGCCCAGAGAGGTGGTTGATGCCCATCCCTGGAAACATTCAAGGCCGGATTGGACAGGGCTCTGAGCAACCTGATCTCATGCTTCTTTCAGGGACATTGGACTAGATGACCTTTAAAGGTCCCTTCCAACTGTAACAATTCTATGATTCTATGATTCCATCACAGTCCAGACCACTGGAAGGGCTGTGCACCTCAGGAGGCTCTAGAATACACCTTTTCACGAGGAATCAGCCTTCTCTTCACTGCCACATGCGCTCCAGTCCAGCAGGACTCCTTCTCTCAAACTTTAAGCCTATTACCACTATCAATACCACATTCCTCATGGTCTTTTCCAGTCCTTGCATTTAAGGCATGCATTGAATCTCCCCCAGGACACATGGAAGGCAACAAAACTAGATTTCTGGTATTTCCCAGCCAGCACACTAGTATAATGTTAAACCACTCTGTTCCTGAGTCTACCTATGCTGCACAGAGGGAGTACAAAGCTTAATTAATTTATGTTTGTAGAGTGCAAGCTTTTCAAAAGGAAGACACAGTGTAAGTAGAAATTACTTCTATTAAATCAGGTATGGGAGGAAATAATCACACATTGTGGAATGAAGCTTGGTCCCCTGTTCCTTAAATAGTGAGAATACAGACAGCAACGTCACTGGTGAGAGACTGCATTCCTCATCATACATTAGTTTATTCATAAAGTTCAAGCCAAAATGAATTCTCCTGGCACCTGTTCTGGCACTTTGTGCTGCAAACCTCAGCTGGGGACAGGATCCATTCTTTTTAAGTGCAGACATTTTCATAGGTACTATGTGTGGTCTCTGTGGGGGATGAATCAGTTGTCACGGGTCCTTTCTGTTTACAGTCCCACCAACTGGAACTGGCGTCTGCTACAAAAAGACAATCTCTTGTTGACAGCAAAGTACTGAGGAACGGGTCCTGGGTAAAGGGATAAAAGAGGTTTGGGGGGTAGGGGTGGTAAACAGTCCAAAAGAGAATTAAGAGAACGAACCAGAAACAGAAATCTCAATATCAGTGGAATTAAAACTTTTATACAGTGAAGTGAATTGCTTATGTAAATAATTCTAAAACTAGTTATCACAGCCTAGTCATGTGTCTCAATTGCCAAATATGCACAGTTATTTTTCATGCTTGTGATGTTATAATGTTATTTCAAGTAAAATAAATACCAAAAAATTTACATGAATTCTTGATCATAGTCACTGACATCTTGTTTGAGCTGAAACAAGTCACTTAACCTTCCTATACAATGGGAACTAATAAGATGTGCCTGTTTAGAGTGATATTATGTGAATTATCTAATATTTTGCAGTGCTTTAGCAGGAGCCATCACTCTTCAAGTATTGCACTACCACAGAAAGCACAAAGGTGAGATCCTGAGTGTAAGTCTTATTAGTTACACCTTTAACGGTGTGAAAGTGCAGTGAGGATAAGTGAGGGCAATGATCACTTTGTGCTTCGTCAGTGCCACTTCATGTATCACTGCTTCCTTTATCGGAGAATATCTCGCTCACAAAAAAGGGGTTTGAAGCAAACATGAGAGATAAAAAGCAGGAATGGAAAGTGAAAGAGGAATATTACATCGTTGCTTCCTTTCTCAACTGCTAACACCTCTCAGAATAATATTCAGCTCACTTCAGCATTACATTGTCATTTTTTTCCCCTTTCCTTTTTTACTCCAGACTTCATTTGTATCTTGGGCCTGAGTTGCAATGCCTTGGCATACTGTCAAAGCAGTAGCTTAACTTGTGTAGCATTTCATCTATGGTTGCTATGCAGAGAGAGAGTGCATGCATGTGTGTCTGCATGTATACCTGTATATGTAATGATGATGCCCAGTCAAAAACATCTGTGGCCTTACTAGCCACATAAAACCTCGAAGCCACAGATGTTATTGAGAAATAAAGCTAACTGGCCGCAAAGGCATGGAGGGCAAGAAACACACCAAATTCTCAAAAGACCATATTCCTTAAGTTCATATGCCATATATATACACATATATCTCCACCACCTATCTTTTAACTCCTGAAGCTTATATTTCTGGTCTATATTATAAAACAAGTGTATAATTCAGACCAGTGCATAAGGTAGGAAGCCTGTCAAACTCCAGTTCACCTTTCTCTAGTTTCACAATTTTTAATTAGCCTATTCAGACCCAATAGATTAGTCTGCAGACTTCGTTTCAGCATAGTCATCTGAGAAAATTTTAGAGAGATGCCATAGAACTTCCCCTACAAATGGATTTTGAAAAGATTTATTGAAGTCACTCTATCTTGAGATATAGCTGGAACAGTTTCTATTTGGAATTGGGGAGAGGTTTCAAGTTTGCTTGAGACATATTGTTTTTCATTGCTCATTTCCCTACACCTTAAAATGCTTGTATGTATAGAGAGCATTTCTTGGTGATAGCTCCGGAGAAATGGTCTAATTGAACTAAATTTACAGATTCCTGGAACTAAAGGAGTGTTATAAAGCCTCAGGGAAATGGCTCCAACTTCCTCTCCCCCACCAATAAATCCCCTAGGAGTGTCAGGGTTTTTCTCTCTGAGGCTCACCAAGCTTGATGGATGGATGCAGCATAATCAACAACTTACAGAAACACTGGGAGGGGCTTTAATTGCAAATATAAATATTACCAAAGTAAGCACAAGTAAAGAGTTAGTTTAAACAAGGAAAGCATCTATGTAGCAGTGTGGGAATTAAGGGATAACACTTCTGATATTGTTTGACTTTTTGTGCTCTGTCAGCTACAACACCATTAGTGTATTTGGAGAAGTTAAGAAAACCTGGTGCTTTAGACAGAAGGATTTGCATACATTTATGAAAATACAGCACTGCCAAAGCATCCCTGTAAACTAATTGAATGAATGCACTGTTGCTATGTAAGGTTAGCAAACAGTAGGACATTATTCTTATAGAAATGCTATGGTATCATATTTCTGGAGTATAATTATTTATGACTTGCCCTTCAAAAAAAAAAAAAAAAAAAAGGAAAGGAAGGGAATAAAAAATGAGGAAAAGAATATCCAAACAGCTAATGCAAAACCACTTCTACTGAAATGCCCTAAAGCAGCCAAAGCATTCAGGAGCCAGCCAGATCATTTCATTTCCTCTCACAGAAATCACTCCAGGTTTTTTACAAAACAGAGCAAACAGTGAATATATAATTGTGCAACATTGTTTTAAAATGAAGGAAATTCAACAAGACAACAGCTGAATTCTTACAACTTCAGTGTTTTGGGTTTTTTTTCAGTCTGCTTTTTTCTTGTTTGTGAGCTGGTCTTCACCAGTATTCGTGTGTTTTCATCTCCCTTACTAGAGGGGGCCTACACTGGAATGAACAGAGTGTTTCTAGAAGGGAAAAAGATAACCACATTTTCAAGGAAAAAAATGCCAAGATATTTCCTGGGTATTCTAATGAAAATGATGGAGGTTTGCAAACAGTGGTGAAAGAAGGAATAGATGCACTCTTTGGTGTACTTGAGTCAAGTTTTTTTCCATACTTAAGATCATAAACAATTTTAAAATACATCAACAGAGGCTATAAAAGAGAAGACAATGGACTTGAAAAGAAGAGAGCCAGCTGTGAATAGGATGCTATGGACTCAAAGCAAAGGAAATGTAGGTTAGGCATTAAAAAAAAACAAAAAACAAAAAAACCCACAACTTTTCAAGAGTAAGGATAATGATGGACTGAAAAGATTACATAAAAAAGAGACTGTTACTTTTTCCATCACTGGAAGTTTTTTTAAAAATTGTGTATACAATATTTACCAGGAAGGGTTTATAGACAGGTGAATCTGTCTTTTGGCAGACAGCTTTCTTGACTGGATGATCTTTTCTGTCTTCTGTCAGAGAAAACTAGGACGATACGAAAATGCAAGAAAGGAGAGACAGGAAAAGAGAAAGCCATTTTAACCTAATACACATTCATATATTGTTCTGATTCACTACCCTTAAAGATGACTTGTCCATGTTACATGATTCAGAAAGTTATTTGGAATTTATCTAGGAAAAATTCAAATGTATGTGCCGAACCATGGGTGCTGTAACAGTGAACAGAACTTTAATTCAAGACATCTACATCCTATTCTTGATGCTGCCTGTGACCTAAAAGGTGATTCTGGTCATGACACTGCACTTAACTCTGCCTCACTTTCACAGTCCATAAAGTAGCATTTACTTTCTTGTTCATGTGCTTCTAGATCTATTGGTGCAAATCCCAGGTCAGAGCTACATAATGTTATTGTTGTTGTATTGCTATTACTACAATTAGTAGTAACTATTTTAACCTGCCTTGGCTGACAAAACTTTTAAACCAACCCAATCAAACAAATTTTAAAACTGCACACCCATAATGGTTTCTATTTCTTATTGTTTGATATTAAGACAGTGTGAAAACACAACTATAATGTAGCTGACAGTTTACAGATTTTACATCTGTTTTTAACTTAGCCTCAGCAGAAGTACCTAACTTCTCCTTCACATGGATTTGACCAATAATTAAAATACATCTAAAAAATCTAACCAATATAGAAGTCATATATATACACCATATAATCATCAAACTAATAATCTTGAACAAAAATTCATCTTTGGGCTACTCCATTTTCTGGGCATTCACTCAACAACATTACCATTACCAAGAAAATACTCAATACTAACGAATGTACCGAGGGAGTGAAACTCAAACACTTGCTAAATTACATAAATACTCCCTGGCATAGTTTTATTCCTGGCCAACTAGACCTCTCCTAGACTATATTTTAGACAAGCTTCAGGGATTAACAACATTCTTCACAGGCAATTTGTCTGCACTCACCTTCTTCTGTAGACTAGCAAATGTTAATAATATGGACATGGGTCACTCCATGACAGTTGACCTTACTGGCATCAACAGTCCCAAGCACATTTAATTTCCTAGCGTAAACCTTGTCAAGCAGCTCTTACATTAAATAAACTAATTATTATTCTAGCTTAAGCCAAAAAGAAAGTGAATAGTTTCTTTTAATAAAAGTTTGCTGCAGCTAATTGGCTGCAACTTCTTAATCTATTGTCTCTGTCCTTAAACTAAGTGACAGCTTGATGTGCAAAGATTTAAGAACCCCTTGTGTTACTGCTCAATAGGTGTAACTTCTTCACATTTGAGCTATCCACACACAATCTTACAATGTTGTGTTAAGGCAATCCAATCACATTATGGACTTTACAAGACCTACTGGTTCTATACACCCATGTATTGGACAGGCTGGACTGATGGGTTGAGGTAAACTGTATAGGTTCAACAAAGTCAAGTGCTGGGTCCTGTACTTGGGTCACAACAACCCCATGCAACACTACAGGTTTAGGCAAGAGCAGCTGGAAAGATGCCTGGCGGAAAGGGACCTGGGGGTGCTGGTAGACAGTTGGCTGAATATGAGCCAACAGTGTGCCCAGGTGGCCAAGAAGGCCAACAGCATCCTGGCTTGCATCAGGCATAGTGTGGCCAGCAGGAGTAGGGAAGTGATTGTGCCCCTGTACTCAGCACCGGTGAGGCTACCCCTTGAATACTGTGTTTTGGGCCCCTCAGTACAAGAAGGACATTGAGTTGCTGGAGTGTGTCCAGAGAAGGGAAATGAAGCAGGTGAAGGGTCTGGAAAACAAGTCTTATGAGGAGCAGTTGAGGGAACTGGGATGGTTTAGCGTGGAGAAAAGGAGGCTGAGGGGAGATCTCATTGCTCTCTACAACTACCTGAAATGAGATTGTGGGGAGGTGGGTATTGGTCTCTTCTCCCAAATAACTAGTGATAGGGTGAGAGCATATGGCCTCAAGTTGCAGCAGGGGAGGTTTAGATTGCATATTAGGAACCACTTCTTTACTGAAAGAGTGGTGAAGCATTGGAACAGGCTGCCAAAGGAAGTGGGGGAGTCACCATCCCTTGAGGTGTTCGAAGAACACGTAGATGTGGCACTTCAGGTCATGGTTTAGTAGGCATGGTGGTGTTAGATTGATGGTTGGACTTGATGATTTTGGAGGTCTCTTCCAACCTTAAAGATTCTATGATTCTATGATTTTATGTCTACAATATTCTTCATCAATTCAGCAAACTGTGGCAGGCTTTCCTTTAGTATGAAAGTCTTCTTTCCAGCAGTACAAGGAAACTCACAAATAAAATGCCAGAATCACTCTTGTTGCTCCAGGAAGGTGTCTCCCTTGTAACAACCATAAACTCTACCACTTCTAATGATTAAAAGTTGACTGCACATGGTCCAGCCTAGTCACCAATCTGTTTTATTATGCTGCCACCATATCTCACAGTCAGGTAAAATTTTAGCTTTGTAATATAGCCAGTTTGGCTACTCAGTCTTGGGACTACTACTCATCTGTAGTACAAGGTGACCTTTAAGAAAAGCTTGTCTTTCCATGGTAGTGAGATGTAAGTGGACTTAGAAAGCACACGAACGGTGGTCTTCATGAACTGAAGATGTAGTAGTCTGCATCTCATTCAAATGACAAGTATACAGATTAATAACTGATGTATTATTAATATGTATTTGTTTCCCTTACTGTATCTAGTTTTATAGCAGGATGCATAATTAATGTATTATTTTAATCATGCTATAATAACGAAAGTCTCACAAAAGCAATATACAACTGGATTCCGTGCAGTCAGCAGTGTCTAGTGGGAAGCATTTTCATGTCAACTATAAATAAATAATTACAAAGATAAACAAAATGCATGTCACTGGCATTATTAAGGCAAAAGGTTGTTCTACAGTTTTGTTAAATATCAACAAGAGACACTGTAAGATTTTATTTCTGTTGTTTGTTTTTAAACAAGCCACTTGAAAGAGAATGGATTGGAAAAACTCAGCCACTGAATTGCAGTCTTGGCCTTCTTATACGGTTTGATGTGCCTCAGCGGTTTATTTCTCACAAGCTGCTCACCCAGCAATGGGGAAAGTAAACTGACAAGAAAGATGGTCGGCAGTGGGAAAAAAAGGCAGGGATGGAAGGAAGCATTGATTTCTCTAAATGGTGAATGCAAGTCTACACTCTCTTAACAACAAAATGCACGGGTGAACAAGAAAAAACACTAGCCTCAGGACCGGCCGTCCACTGTAACTCCTGATAAAGTAAATGCATGGGATTTGGCGTCTACCTATGAAGACTGTTGTGCTTCTCCCCTTACAGCAAGACACCTTTGTGAAGATCTGTACTGAAGTTTAGTTATGTGACCCTAAACTGAAATGTTGCACTGCTTTCAAATATTACTCCCTACTGCCTACTGCTAATATCTAATTAAATATTAAAAAAATAATAACAACCAAGTTACATAAATAAATATACTTAGCATCGACGATATCAATACTGCATGATAGGAAACCTATCTAGTAACTACAGAAGATCTGAATTTTCTAATCTTCTTAATTGTGTAAGCATTCTAATACATTAAAGTGATATTAGCAAGGTCTTTTAAAGTTTTAAACCAGCAGTAACAACCAGCACAACTGGTGTTCTTCACAGATGTGGTAACTTTTAGAATTAGAAAATACTGTGCTTGCTTTCTGCATGAGATACTGATGCCTCTGTTTCTTACTGCATTCTATCATCATTGCAGGTGTTTTTCCATTTACTTTAGTGTTACAATCAGCATAATGTTATCAGTGAAGAAGGCAGCTGGAACCAACTACTCTGCCAGTGG
>WHYT01017915.1:454579-482908 GCA_009806455.1 Tetrax tetrax | reverse complement strand
TTGATATATATATATATAGTTTTGATTGTTAATAACTCACACTCTCAAATAACTAAAGCAAAAAAAAAAAAAAGAGCTAAAGGGTTTCTTGAAGTAATCCCCATGTGATTTGATGTGAGCTAAGGGGCTGAACTTGACTCTGTGATATTGATTTAATGACAATTAATACTGACAGTCTTCCCTTTAAAATACTCAATACTATGTAATGCCATGAAAACTTAGATGTTTATCTCTTTGAACTACACATACATAACAACCCCTATTAATGCTAATGAAATACAGTAATAAAGCACAATTCTGTCATGTTATGAGTTTTTCTCAGAGTGGTGTATAAATGCCCTGAATTAAGCTTCAATACACACAGAGGAGCTAGGTATTATTATTCCGGGCTTACAAGTAAGAAAATAGGCATACTGATTTGCAGGGTTTAATGTGAAGTTTCACTCCAGAAATGTATTACTGTGAGTAGTGGGGTTTAGCCATGTGCTTAAAATTTGACACATCCTAAATACTTTCCTGACCGAGGCCTGGGTCAGTGTCAGTGACAAAGCTGGAACACCAAACTTTGGCTGCCAGCCTCAAGCTCCTAGCCATTTGTGCAACGAAGGTAAAGAGTTAGCTTAATGCCTGCATATTCTAAGTGTAGATATCGTTCAGCCAGAAGTAAAAAAGCATGAAAGGATAAAGTATAGCTTATAAGGTAAGCACTGTAGTCTCTTCTTGGTTTTGAAAAATAGTAATTCAGATTTCTTCCAAAATCATGCTCTCTCTCTCTGTTCTACTTTAGACTCCCTATTCTTTCCCTTTTCTTGCAATCTCTTTAAAAGCTGCTAACATCAGCTGCTTCTTTGTGGATTTTTTTCGTTTTGCTTCACTGCCTACAAATTGCTCTAAGCTCTTCATTCCCTACGAACCTGTTCAGCTGGAGCAGAACAGCTGTACAGCAGGCTGTTCCTAGTACACCTCTGGAAAACGTATAGGAAAATTATAACAAGCCATATAGACTAAAGTTTTTGTCTTCTGAAGATTTGAGAGGGGATATGTATTTATATATATTTAAATCTGCATGCATCTAAGCAAATGTACAGTTGGGAAAGATAAATAATCATTAAAATACTGGGTACATTTCTCCAGAGCGTAAAAAAAGTCTAAAAATCTCAGTCTTTGATTTACATCCCCTAGGGTGTCAGAGGATGTCTAACCATGTCAACTGGAGTGGAAAAACAGTGCATGTCAGCACGAGAAGGCCTGATTGCTATAAAACAAATGTCTTTTTAGTTCTTCACCTCCCTAACCTCCTCCCTCATACAAGGAAAAAAAAAAAAAAATCACTCAAATGACTCTCATTCTTTAACTTCTTACTTAGACAACGAACTCCAGTACTGATTTTACCTCAAAAAATAAATATATTTTCAGAAGAATAGAAAAAAAACATGGTTGTTTTGTTTTTCTGGTTTTATTTAAGTAACCAAAAACAGTTAAACAAGAAACTTGAATACAAGTCTCTGAATAAAGGACAGACCTCTGGGAGGTAGGAGAGAGAATGTGTGTAGACGAATAGTTTTGAGTTTTGTTTGAAAGTCTCCAAAAGGATGCTTCTAGCTGAAGAAAATTGACCCTGAATTTCTGATCAAAAGCTCAAAGAAGGAGATGGAAAGATTGCTACTGACTTCTAAGTGTTATGTCTAAAGGACCTGGTTTAATCCAGGAATGAACTTCAGTTTCCTCTAGCAGTTCCTGCTAGTTCAAACACATAACATGGGCATGGAAAAATAATAATTTCTAAAGCACAGCTACTGCTGTGCTTTATGGGTCTGCATGAACAGGCTAGATAAATCAAGCTACATTAATGGTGCATCACCAGTGACTGCAGTGGTGTTCTTAGTTAGCCTTAGAGGGGGTGGGTTCACATTTGTCAGATGTTTAAATATCTTCTGATACAGTTTTTTACTGGAAGCTTTTGTTAGAATGATATTCTGATAGCCCTATAGCACTTGACAGAAAATAAGCCTCTTTTTTTTTTTTTAAATAGCATTTCTAATAGCGGGAGAAACAGCCAGAAAGTAGCATCAGTGAATGACCCTAAACAACACAGAAATTATTCAGTTCTAATCCTTCAGTAAAATCATAACAGATCTTTTTGATGCCCTTTCCTTCCCTCTCTTCCTGTTCTCCATTTGCTTTTCTAGATTTGAGGCAGTGCTCCCCCCGGCCTCTCCAGGCTTCCAGGGACAAGGAGGAGCAAGTGGAGGCAGCTATGCCTTCCTCCCCATACTAACTAGTTGTCCTTCATCCTGACTTCAAAACCCCTCAAACAGGGAAATTCAGAGACAGACCTGGGACCAAAGGTAGCCAGGGGCTCTGAAGAAAATGAAGCATTGTTTATGCTATGGTATTCAGAGATCCCAGTACACCTGGCAGATCCTAGTACTACAGACTTCATCACGGCCAAAGCATCCCCAGGTCTCTGAACAACTCCACGAACCTCTCTTGATTCTTGTCTGAAATATTTAGTGGTGTTGGGATACTTGGAGGATCATAAAAGACTCAAATAGCATTAAAAGATTTTGGTATAGCCCATCATTACTGGAAAATACAGCATTTCTGGAGCTGATGTCATCCAGTGCTCACACATAGGAGATCGCACTACAATCTGAAAATCAAATAAAAGCCCAGAGCAAACCCCTAATAAAACACAAAATAATAACTATGGGATGGCTCATTAACTTCTAAAGTTCCTAAGAGGTTGAAGATCTCTGAAATGTCTGTCCTTCTGCAGTGCCTGCAAGCCTGATATGAGATTTAATGAGTCCTCTGTATCAACAGAGAAAGAAAGAAATGTTCTCTCGTTTCCAATTCAGCTAGCTGCCTTTTTACCTCTATAAAAATACAGTTATGCCAGAGATTTAACTGCAATTTAACAGGACAGTGTTCTGTTTCAGTAATATGGATAAGAAGATCAGCTTTTTAACAGTTAAAAATGGATGGTTATATGCAGTAGAGAAAAAAAAAAAACCTGCAAATTAAATTTATTCTAGAATCCATTTTTATTACTATTTTTCTCCAAGAAAACTAAAATCAATAAGGGGAAGGATTTCTCAAGGCCAGTTGCAGGTCTTAATGCTTCACCATTCAAAGTGCTGAAGTTTACTTCACTAAATTCTAGCCCTTGACAATAAAATCTTCTTAAGATGATGACCTATGCACTTATAATTCCACACATAGCATGTTCAATATCTACTGTAATTTTATGTATAGTGTGTTTTATTTTATTTCTTACTCAGAATTACCTTGGAATGCTACAGTATCGAACCGAGACTAGAAAAATGCAAAAGCTTCCAGAACTGAAGGGAACAAACTGTGTTAAGTTTAAAAAATGCTATTGTAACATAACTGGTGTGGGGATGGGTGTTAAGTGAACAGAACCTGGGAATGTAAATGGAGAAGGATGCAATAATTTCAGTCCTTTTCAAAAATATTGAACAAACATTGTGGACCTGATTCTATGGCCTAGATGGATTCTTCCTAATTTCCAGACTCCTGCTAAACCACTAGGCTACTTCTCTCTTAACCTGACCAAATAGGACCAAAGAACTGGAGGCATTTATTTCATCTTCTTTGTAATAATCTGGCCATAACAATTGTCCTTGACATTGCATTTTCAAGAACAAATTGCTGCATAAAACCAAATAGAAGTTTTGTGGATTTTTTTTAATCTTCAACTATTTCCTTTTAAAAAGTGAAAAATTCAACATTTTATCTGGTTTTGAGTTCACTAAATACATTTGTGCATATAAAATAATAATAATAATAATTATTATTATTATTAATAGCAATAATAGCAATACCTAGAGCTTAAGGTTGATAAACTGAATAAATACAATAAAACAGGAAAAGATAATATTATTATGGAGGGAAATTGGTTATTAAAATTAATGTCTATCTGAGTCAGAGAACAGTGTTTACACATGTACTGTGGTACATACTGGATACTTACCTCTTGAAAATCTTAGATTTTCTTTTGATTGCCAAGTAATTTTAGCATTAAGATCTGTTGCAGGAATTAAACTGACCCCAATATACACTATCTGCAGCAGGTTTTATCATTAGCTAAACTTTACTTAGCATTTGCACAAACCTGCAATTTAATCAACAGATAAATGCAAAGGAGTAATAAAGACACAAGCAAGGTTTAAGAAGCAATGGAGGATTTGTGAATAGTTTTCTCATGACACACTGTGCCCAAATACACAATGAAATCTGAGACCCTCTTTATGCAGGGTAGATGATTGTTTTCAGTTAGCATGAGTGAAGTGCCTTCATTCAGTTCTTAGATTTAGTGGAAAGGTTATAAATTTTCTGGAAGATGGTGAAAAAATGTTGTAAATATGACAACAATGGAGGGATTAACACAGTAAGTTTCCTGAAATACAAAGCTATAAAGTGAAATAAACAGGGGTTTATTTTTCTTGTTGGTTGGTTGGGTTTTGTTTGATTTTTTTTTTTTTTGCCTGTAATGGTAAACTATTTAAAATGGTATCTGATAAACAGAATGATGAAAGCTACAACATACATATTCTAGCATATGTTGTCAACTCTTTCAGGATTAGCGTGAGGAGACTGATTTCATCCTTGTGATAAGTGGGGCTGTGATAAGTTAGTATCATCTACACTCAGATTTACCTGTCTGATGATGCTAACAAACAGCATGGATGTTAGGTGCCCAAGGCTGTAACAGCATTTTACTTGTTTCATTCACTGTGCTGCCTACAGCAAGTCAGCAGTTCATGGGATTCAACCAACAAAATAAAACAAATTTTAAAAAGCCCACCCTGGTGGCAATAACATTATGCTATCTAGATATTGCTGAATTAATATTTTTCCTATCTTAGACTAAATTTACTGGCACTGTAAAATACAATCTTATGTTTTCTATTCCCTAGAAAATATTGTAGCTACATTTTAGACTGTTAAAATCTCACAAATAATTTAGACATCTTTGGCATGAAATTAAGTTATCACAGCTTTAGTAAATTGCCTGTAAGTGCTTATGGTACATTAGCAGTCCTGGCACCATTGACAACCTGTATTATAACAAAGGCAAAGTTTTTATTCCAAGTTGTCTAGTTACAACAAAACTTCCTGAAATCTCCTGTGACCTGGTAGCAGAGTCATTTACATGGGAATCTGATGCTCTTTTACTTATATATCAAAAAAAGCACTTTGATATATATATATATTCATCCTGAAGAACATATATTGTAAGTTGAAAGATTCAATTTAACTCTTAAGTATTTTCTTCCACAGTCATTTCCCTCCTATACACACACACCAAAAGACAAATCTCTCCTCTAGATGTGGAGTCTCCTTTAAGTTTCCCAGGACAGATTTAATACATTTTCAGCACTGTAAATCTCACTCTCCTCTAGCTAGGAAGCTCCTCTTAGAGTGACTAATAGTAAATATTAATAGTTACGGAGTCCATATAATCACGTTCAACACTTTTGGCCCATCTGAAGACAAAAGGATCAAGGAGTATATTTTCTTGGTTGTCAGCTTTCCCATTCTTCAGCTCATAGGCAGCCTGCAAATTGCACATACAATGGAAAACCCCCATTCTACTTCAGGTGGTAGAGATGAAAATGTCTGAAAATTGTTAGGTGTTAAAAAAAACTTTGCAGCATATAAAAGGTCCTCTGTAGTAGACCAGAGAATAAAGAATGTTCACGCCACCAAATCCTCTGACTGACTGATCATGCCAAAGTGACTTCCACTTGCTGAAGTGTGTGAATACTCAGGGGTTGAATGTGTGACTCAGCAAATAAAACTGCCAAGTTTCTGAAGTTCAGCTTTTCCTGATTTTTGGCTTGATTTTTTTTTTTTTTTTTTTTTTTTTTTTTAAATATTGTGTATTTACTTGCATAAGACTTTCCAGGAATACCAGCAATTGGACTTTTGGCATGAACATGAACACAGGAAGGTCAATTAAAAAAAAAATTCCTTCTGTGGGAATTTAAACTGACCTACCAGGAGGATAAAACATAATTAAAATATCCACATCCTGCAGTAACCAAACTGAATCTATTCAAACTGACTACGAGGAGAGGAGGACAAAGGAAAGTGTTGTTCTGCTATCCAATAGAGAAAAAAAAAGTTACCGACAGATGACACTGTGAAGGCCAAAGTGTTTAATGTCTTTTTTGCATTAGGTTTAATTAAAAAGGTCAACAATGAGAAGGTGACTAGCATAATTAATACAAACAACAAAGGAATGATTTCAATTAAAAATACAGACAGAAAAGGTTAGAGAGTACTTAAGTAAATTAGTTTTCAGAACAGATATGCCTAATGAATGTCCTCCTAGGGTATTTAGAGAACTGGTAAAGCCATCTCAGGACCATGTTGCCATCAGAAAAGTGGTCTGTAAAGGACACATGAGGTATCAATAAAATAGAAAAAAATGATAATGCAATACTCATTCATTAAAAAGTAAGGAAACAACAGCATACAAATAGCAAATCTGTCAGCTATTAAGTCTTAGAGAAGTTCTGGAACAAATGAACAATATGATTTGTAAGTAGCTGGAAATATGAAAAGGAGGTAATGAAGAGGTAAAATCAATTAGTTAAGAGTTAGTCAATCCTTTAAGAACAAATCATGCCGACAGAATTACACTTCTCTCCACAAAATGGTAATAGACCGTGTGCAGAGGTAGCTGCAAGAAGGAGAGGTGAGTTGCAAGCAAAGTCATTTATGTAGCTCTTGGCTCATAGAAAATTCTCAAACATTAAAAAAAAAAAAGACAAAAAGGCAAAGTTTGTCTAAGTGGTACTAAAATAACGTGGGTGCAAAACTGATTAGATAACAGTACATATAGTGTAATCATGACTAAGCTATTGCTAAAATTTTTTCTTTTACTCTTTTTTGTTTTCTCTAGCAGGTGTGTTTAAAGTTTTAATAATAATGTGAGTGATGGAGACAGTGCTTACTGCATTTAAAGAATACACATAACTGGGCCTGCTGGTGTGTTGGAAGATCAGTTAGAACGCAAAATTCTAAAAGGCAGGAATAAATCTGTATAAACACAAGATATAGAATAACTGAGTGAGTAAAGGCTTTTCAGGGAAGGATCTGGAGATCCAATCTGGAAATAAATCAAAAGTGTCTTTCTGTTGCAAGAAACACATCCTGGGATGTGTAAAACTGAAAACCACCTGCAGGATACAAAAGCTAAATCTTCTGCTCCAATTTTGAAAAAAAAAATGAGATAGATTGTTTCTGTCCTGTTTTGGGCAGCTCAGAAAAGATACAAACCAATAGGAGAAAGTCCAAAGAAGAACTATTACAAGTCTGACCAACAAGGAAAAAAAATCAGTGATTTAACAACCTGAGATCGTTAAAGCTAAGGCTGAAGACAAAGATGATTCAGCGATGTAGAGAATTGCTGGCTTTAGTGTGTGAGGAAGGGACAGGCTGAGTATAGAAAGAGGTCAAAAGACAAAAGGCATACACAGAAAAACTTGGTAACAGGTCATGCCATCTGACTGCAGAAATCTGAGAAACTTCTCTTTGAAAGGAAAGTCCAGTAACTGCATTTTCAGAAGTGACTAATAATTTTGGTGTCCAGCTTGGAGATTGGATTCATTATCAGAATAGTCTCATCTCTCAGGCTCTGCAAATTAGGGTACTTTAATGGGTAAGAGGTTGGGCAATTAAGATCATAGTTATTTTCTTTTAATCAAGAGGAGCAACTGAATTCTCAGTTATGGACTGAGAGTAGAAGAGAGGTGCTATCAAACTGCTATTGCTTAAGCAGAGACAACAGCTACCCACAGTTCTTAGGCTCTACCATCAAAAGGGTAAGACCTCTGGCAAAGGCAGACTCTGAGCATTGCTCATTATCCTTCATCTGGAGGTAGGAAGGGAACAACAAGCAGATGAGGAATGCTCTTCTCTGCTACCATCAGCAATGATACCTGCCACCAGAAGGGAATAGTCATCAGTCACAACTACTACATTTTGGAAACAACAACGACATTAGGATTAACTGATCTAATTCTAAATAGGTGCCAGTGTTCTGTGATCTCATTAACAAACACATAGTTTCCATACATATGCCTTTCAGTTATAGTTAAAAATTAATCTGTCATTCGGGCTCAGCTTGGCTCGGCTCAGCCCACCTCTGCTCAGCTTGGCTCAGCCCGGTTCAGCTCGGCCCGGTTCAGCTCAGCCCATCTTGGCATGGCCCAGCTCAGCTTGGCCTGGTTCTGCCTGGCCCGGCTTGACTCGACCCACCCTGGCCCCAGGCACTGCCACTGGCTTTGCAGGTTGTAGTGAGTGGGAGGGATGGTGCTGCATCCACTGCCGTGTTATTTCTGCTGTTACACCTTACGCTAATGCTTTCCCCCCACCATTCCGACATTATTAACTCCTACTAAAAGAGGTTTGAATTTTTTACAATGAGGGAGGTGGAGCACTGGAACAGGTTGTCAAGAGAGTTGGTAGATGCCCCATCCCTGAAATATTCAAGGCCAGGTTGGATGAGGCTCTGAGCAACCTGATCTAATTGAAGATGTCCCTGCTCCTTGCAAGGGAGTTTGACTAGATGACCTTTGAAGGTCCCCTCCAACCCTAAACATTCTATGATTCTATGGTAGTAATCTTAATGCATAAAACGTAGCTCTAAAGAGGAAAGTCTTGTTCATGATAAAGAATTTGTGAAATTAAATTGTAGCAAGATGCTGAAAAACTTTTTAACAGTGAGGAAGGTTACTGAAACACTAAAAGAGATTCCTAAGTGAGCTTCGAAATTCTCACAGTTGGGTGTCTTTAAAAAACAAAAATCTGCCAGGAATGACCTAGGTATGGTTGATCTTGCTTTGGAAGGGACTGGATCATCAATCATATTCTTTTTCCTGATTTTTTTTTCATTTCAAATTTGAGAAAAATTTACTTCTTTAGTCCTGTAGTCCTTTACATACACAGCCTGCCTATATGTTTAAGAACTGATATAAATAATTTCTGTAAAGTCAAGCCCTCACCACTGTAATGCCATAGGTAGCTATCTACATCTGAAATTATAGAGAACTCTGGAATTCTCTGCTACTTTCTCAACCATTACTTGATCAGACCATTTGTTTTCAGACTGGAGAGTAAATCATGTTCAGACAGATTCAAATTTCACTGAAAAATTGCAAGAGTGATTTGAATATGGTATTTTAAAGCTCATGCATACAGTCTGCATATGAAACTCAAATACAAGTATAGGAAATTCAACTATGAAACTAGAAACGGCTACAAAAGCTGATACTATAAAAATACTTGCAGACACAGAATGACGTGATAATGAGCCACACATCAGAAAAAAAAATTATAGCAGACAATATGAATGGAAAGCATACTTAAACTCAAAAGGACACCTGTGCCAGCGTTAAAAATGATTTATTACATGAAGTGCAGGTCAGAGCACACAATACGTGACTACAAGAATAAACCAAGAAACAGTCTCCTTCCACTCAAAATTGAACTATTACATGCATTTCTAAATCAGTGCATCATCTAGTGCAGTAAAATTAACTCAAATTAGCATACTATAAACAGCACTATTAAGAAATTTCAAGGCTTTGACTAAATGAAGAAAAATTCCGCTAAAGTCATCACACAAATCTTAATTAAGGCTGCTGTCTCTGAAATTCAAAAGGAAAACAAAACCACAACCCTTGGACAAGTTGCTGTTATTCTCATGCAAGTCAATAAAAAAAAATGTACTATAGCTCTGTTGGCAACTAGTAAGTCAGCAGTTACATCACCCAGGTCAACTACAAAATAAGCTTTCTGTGCGTGTAACCTAGCTTCTCTGGCTTCACTTTCTCACCATAACTCCATTATATTATATATAACTGCATAATTATTTATATATATAAAACATATGCAGGCATACAAATGGATTGAAGCAGACTGATACATGATGGTACAGCATACCATTTCAGAACATTATTGGTATACAATAAAATTTATGGTTTAATTTCTTTTTCAGTCAAGTTTGGTATTTCTTATTAAAGATTATCAACATATTCTTATTTTTCAGCTTAAGCATGCAGTATCTATTTTCAGAATACTTCAATCATTTCACAATTAGCAGACAATATTTTATGAATATGCTCCATAAAATGTATTAAAATGCTCTCCTGAATAAGAAAGGTTCAAAAAAAGTCAGTTTCCATCTTGTATTTTTCTATCTTCTTATTTTTCATATATGAAGCAATCACAGGGGAATGTCATGCAAACCTTACATTACAGAAAAAAAGTTGTGGCATGAAAAGGGAAATAGTAAAATAGCATAGTCATTTCTAAACACGTGGCTTGAATATACAGCACCCTAAAATTAGAAAGGATTATTCAGAAAAAATAACTAAATCCTATGAATGCAACATGGAGACTTCTGAAATAGGTAAGGACATACACTTTATTCCAGACTTCTTATTGCCCCTAGATTCCCTGTCCAGTACTTTGAGTCATGAAGAGGAAGCAGTGCATCACTGAGTGTGGAGAAAAAGCCAGGATATTTCCTGAGTAGGGGAAAAGAAAGATCATGTTCAACCGGCAGCAAATCCTGGCAAAGAATATACTTGATATTTAAGATATAGTGATCTATTCCGCTCTCTTGAGACTCTAAGACAATGTGCCCAGCTCTGCAGCGCCCAGCATAAGAAGGACGTGGGCCAGCTGGGGTGAGTCCAGAGGAGGGCTCCCCAAGATTATAAGAGGGCTGGAACACCTTTCCTGTGAGGACAGGCTGAGAGAGTTGGGGCTGTTCAGCCTGGAGAAGAGAAAGCTCCAGGGAGACCTTATAGCAGTCTTTCAGTACGTGAAGGGGGCTTATAGGAATGATGGGGAGAAACTCTTTAGCAGGGCCTGTTGTGATAGGATGAGGGGTAATGGTTTTAAAATAGAAGGAAGCAGATTCAGACTTGATATAAGGAAATTTTTTACAATGAGGGTGGTGAAACACTTGAAACAGGAACAGATTGGTGGTAGACGCCTCATCTGTGGAAGCATTCAAGGCCAGGTTAGACAGGGCTCTGAGCAACCTGATCCAGTTCGAGATGTCTGTGCTCCTTGCAGGGAGCTTGGACTAGATGACCTCTAAAGGTCTCTTCCAACCCAAACTATTCTATGATTCTATAAGGAGCTCTGTTGTACAGGCAAGGCTATGAAATTCAACATATTTTGTTCTGCACTGATCTACATCAATATAATGTTATACTGAGTTCCTCCTAGTCAAATACCTGATAAAGAATCAGTTACAAGAAGCAATTGAGTATAAAGCAAGCCTCTGAACAAGTTTCCATTGCATTTGTCACCACAATAAATGAATAAATCTTTCAAATCACTACTTCTGGTGCATTCCCAAAAACCCTCATCATGAAACCTGAATTACAGCATTCTGTGATATAGAAGGTTGCTTCTTGACAAACAGCAAGCGTGCTAATTGTCTTGCTTTGCCTTTCATCCTCAGTAATTACTTTTGTTCCATATGGCAACAAGCAAAGTGCATTCTATTTGCGTGTAAAAAAGCAGTGTGATCTTCTGATACAAAGACTGCCCGCATTTTGTGACATGCAAGAAGTTGGATTACCAAATCAAGTGCAGCTGTGTGGTCTTGGCAACATCATGACAACTTGTGCTAAAACCATCCTTTGTCACTATTATAGTTGAGCTCAGTAGAGAGAGAAAACAGTGGAAAAGACGGTATTAAAGAATTTTTTTCTTATCTTTTTACAGGATTGCTGGGATTCTCTGTACCCTATTCAGAATAACAAGTGCTGACCATTCAGAAAATCAGGTCCATTCAACAACCAATTCTGACTCTTGCCTGTGGAGCTGGTAGGGGCAAAGAGAGCAGGAATGTTAAGCCAGTTGATAATAAAACAACAGTGCCCCCTACTCCTCCAGCTTCACCCTATGCTTACGCTACTATAAGCTTGCCTTGCTGTAAGACTTATTTATCTGTTTCTTGCTTTCCTCACTGTTACCAAAAATGGAGCTCAAATAGTAAGAACAGAAAATCTGGAAAAAATCCTGGTGTATACAATAACTAATGAAAAGCCTTTTTATGCTTGCTGTAGTGTTTTATAAATAAAGGGAGGAAACCGCCACTCTGAGGCCTTTCTGTCAGAATAATAATTTTTTAAAAAAGGCATTTTAAAAGTCTTAAACACTTAAACTTCTTAAGTGCTAAACTACAGTCAACATAATTTCAGCTAATTTCTAGCAAATAAATTTCACCCAAATTATTTACTGCAAGTCTGGAATACAGACAGATTGTCCAAAAGGTTAATTTAATTTTCCCCAATTTAACTCGCTCTCTAAAACCCACACTACTTTGAAAGAGGATCTCAGGAAAAAAAATTGCTAAACTATGAAACCGATTTATTAATTCTTTGTAATCATGGCCAGCACTTAGGTAGAAAGAACACTCAAGAATAAAGCAACAGTTTGCTGTTAAGGTGGAGTTAAACTAGTAGACTTGAAAAACTGTTCATATCAGGTTTTCTCTAAAATAAAACCAAAAACTTAAATAACATTATTATCTCAGACTATTTTTTAAATTTTTATTTAAAAGCTTAAACATTTACTTGTGAAGTAAATGAAGGAAATTACAACCAAAATACTGTGAAATTGACCTAAAGTAGGCAGCTAGTAAATTAAAATAACTTGAGCATATGTCTTGATAAGCAAACAGAGCTTAAGGAGTAAACATGGTGAAATATTTAAGATAAAGAGTAAATTTAATGTTTACCTGCTTAGTAATGTAACTATCTAAAGAGTAAAAATAGTATGCAAAGAAGGTTATGTACCTTGGCAGTTGTGCCGTTTTTAAATAACACAAATTTAATGCTCACTCTGTACCTCAGTTTACAAATTACCGTATTATTAGGTATTATATCAACTTTTCCTTAAGTTAACTCTGAGCACATTTTTTTCACCTTGCAATACAGATACAGCTTCTAACTACTATTTTCTATTAGCAGCTGTCCTCTCCCCCATCCAAGTGTGTAGCCCTCTCAGACAAACACAGACACAAAATAAACTTCTTAGGCTTTGGAAATAATGCAAAGATCAGACAGTTACTCTGTTGTTTTGAGACCATTAACGCAAATTCTTTGGCTGAAAAGGCAACCAGAACATCTCTAAGCACAGCAACAGTAAACTAAAAGAAAAAAAAAAAACAAACAAAACCAAACAAACAAATCTCTATTGGTTTTTTTTTCAGTCTTCATCTTGTAAAATTACATTATTAAATTACAACTCCCAAGAAAGGAAAAATTTACCTAAAATGAGACCCCTGACAGAGTTTAACAAGACTCTTGAAAATCATCATAGGCTTCTCCTAAACAAAGGGTGTAACTGAAGCTGCTGTATCTGAACTTAGTGCTAATGGTTTTCATCTTTTGCACTTTAGGGCTAAACTGAATATTTCAAAGGGAATCAGAGTAGGAAACTCTTGAGGGAAAGCAGCCTAAGAGATTCTTATGAATCAATGTTTCCCTATGTATATTTATTTTTCCTCACAATGCTCTCAAAAATGGCAGATTTTTTTTTTAACAATCAAAGCTTCTCTTCTTCCCTTAAATAAAAGGCCAAAGCAAGAACAGATTGCAAAGTCATTATATTCATGAAGAGAAAAAGAGAGGTTAATTCAAAATTCTATGGTCTGTTGAACCCAATATCCGCAAGTTCCCCAAAGCAACAACAAACGCACCACGGAAACTCAATCAAGGCATCAAACCCACTCCAGTAAATGTGTTGTGCCAACCCATTATTAACATTGCCTCTCAGGGAAATTCTGTATCAGCATGAACTTACTGAAAATATTTTTCCCAAATTCACATTATACTATTTCCTGGATATGAAATGCCAAAGATGCCAAATTAGCAGAGGCCTGAGAAAGAGGAGAGATTCAAGGATGAGTTCTGTCCACAGAACCAATCTGATGAACAAACTGCGTAAGTACGTTCAGAAAGGGTTTAAAACACTGGCATTAGCTGTTGGTGAATTTGACAGGTTATAGATCAGTAAGTCGTCCTTGTGAAGAGAGCTTCTGTGGACTCATTTTCTGTGTTCCTCCCCATACCAATCACAGGAACAGGAGTGAAATATCAGTGAACGAACATAGCTGAATTAAGCCATTCAGCACAAGGGTATGGAGCTTAATTGTGTTCCCTTGCATCTTTTTCTACTGCCAAATAAAAACACCATTGTCCTTGCTGAAGGATTCCCTTTCATGTCTCAAGGATCTCTGCCAACTTAGTTGTGAGAGTCACACTGCGTGCCCAAGTGGAAATGAGGGGATCTCACGTCTTCAGATTTAGCCCTTCACCCTCTTTTTTGGCAATAGAATTTGAATGCAGTAAGCACTGCTGAACACACTGAGAAAGTTCAGTCAGTAGGTGCCTGCATATAAAAAAAGTCATTTTAGAATCTGGAGGGAAGCTACATTGAAAGCTCTCTATGCATGTCATCTAAATATGCATGCTAAATGGATGCTAACTGTATCTCAGCCTCACAACTTCAGAATACAAATCTTATCTGAGGTGATAGTGCAAATGTCCACTTTCATAGAAGAATAGCTGCAGTAGCTGGGCGGGGGGAGGAAGAAGGGAAATCCTTTTCATAATGTAATCTAATTAAAGCTCTAGATTATAAGGGAAATTGATGGCACAAAAGTTCAGATATTAAACACATATTTTTAAAGATTCAAAATCAAGTTGGGATGTAAGTATTCATTAGCAGACGCTGTGAGACCAGGGAACATTTGGAGAAATTTCATAGGAATTTTCTGCAATGCCAGTGACCCAATCACTCTGAAATCCCATAGGATTTTTTTTAGAAAAAAAAAAAAAAATCGTTCAATAAAGCAACAGCAACAATGAAACATGTCACATCTGAAGTTATAATTCATTGTGGCTATCATCTGGCTATCACTGATACAATAAGTCTGTCACTCACAAACTTTATTTAGTAATCAAATTTAAGTTTACATAGGTTGTTAGATATTTTTTTTAAACCTTCAAAACTTACCTATTAAAAAAAAACATGACACGTAAAAAACATTTTCACTGAGTTGAAAGCGAATTGTGACTTCGCTGAAATATTAAATTGGATATTGAAGTATGAAAACAACAATAAGGATAATTCATTCAGTAGGAGAGCAAATAGAATTCTGTATTCATTTCTTCAAATGTCTGCACTGAAAAATCAGCTCTTGGCATGTGTCATGCAGCTGGGACAAAACCAGTCTGTAATTTCATTCAGCACTCCAGTTGGATTTGATTTCCTAACACCTCCTGCAATAAGGACAAACTGTTGTTTTTGCAGAAATCTGGGCAACTAACCCTACAGAAAGCCTCTAAAAACACACTGGTTGTGAATGGAAGAAACTGTGAAATGCACAAGCCAACAGTTTTATTTGGTAATAAATTAAATCTTTTGGTATAATTGCCATATGGCACATGATTTTCTATTTTTTTTTTTTAATTTTTTTTCATGCTCAGCAGTTTTTCATTAGAAATTAGTGTTTTTCTTTTGTTTTAAAAAATCCCTTTATTGGGGGAAACTTGCTTTTCTTACTTTCATTTAAAGGCCAATGGTCTGTCAAAGGTAAGCGCATATACACAATATCCTGCTAGGTGGATGTATATTTTGTTCAAAATCCTTTTAGAGGAAAGCAATATCCAGATGAAGATGGACCAGAACCGAGACTGTAAATTAAATCAAACAGATAAAAAAAAAATTGAGATTTATAGCACATTTAGTCCTTCAATCTACAGCTCATTTATTCTAAATACCTCTTCCTAATGAGTAATTTTCTGGATGTCACCACAATTTACTAGGGTCAGCATCCAAGTGTAGTACAAGCAACATATTTAAATTAGTTTATTTGGTCAGGAAAGAGCAATATAATCTGGCATATATCAAGAAATTATTAATTTGGCTGTAGTCAGGGACAAAAACATTGCTGCTGTAATAGTGGAGCAGCAAGCTGGATGTAAAGTACCTGTTTTGATTGCATAAATGAGCTTCCTAAAGAGGTGCTGAATAAATATAGATCTAGCATAATTCTTCCAAGGAGGATTATTAGGTTTACAGCTGATAATTTTAAGTGTTGGGATTCAGACTGTGACTAGCATGAACCAAGATCCAGGCTAATCTGCATGCATCAGGCAACTCATGTCCCTGAAGAGAAAAATCCTGCCCCTCAGTTCCAACTCCCTCTTTGCACCCAGGTTGCTTGAGACCCTTTATCAAATTATTTCCCTGTGGTCCAATGAAGGAGAACATAGAGAAGATAGTAAGATAGCTTTCAATTTCTAATTCTCCCGTTCTACAGACTACAACTGAAAAAAGTATCCCACGCTTAATATTGTTCTTTTTTTGCTATGAGATTCCTCATTGTGTATTATGAAACTACCACTTACATGGCAGCCTAGGTTCTCCCTTCATTGGAAAGAAAGGGATATTTAAAATCTTTTAATTAGAAAACTATCCTGTTAATGCTAAGAGAGACAAAATCTCATAGCCTGCTGAATTGAAGAAAAGCATTGTTATGATTTCATAGGTCTTTATTTCCCTGTTCATTACAATATGCAACATATTAACAGCAAGGAAGCTATTTCTTTAAAAGAAAGCATGAAAATACTTCAGGTAAAATCATAACTATCCTAATTTCTCAATCCAGTGGGAGTTTTGGTATGCGCTAAACTTGCAGTAAAAATGAGTTATGAAAATAGCTGTCATACAGGCCATTTTCAAAACATGAATAATTCAAACAAGTTCCTAATTTTTTTCCTAAAAAAAAATATTAAACTCCCTAGCTTGTACAATTAATGCAGCTGAAATAGTGAGACTTTAAAAGCAACCACTTATTCTACACAGTAACATTTCATTGGAAATTTTATTGTGTTTATTTTCATGGATCTCAATAGACAATATATCCTGCATAAGGAAAAAAAAATATAATCCATTTTACTGATAGCGCAGAGTCAAAAGAGAGATGGAGAGTTTGCACTTTGCATGTTGTGTATGAAAACTGAGAATATATGTAATAAGTATCTCTAAACATTAATGAGTTATTGAGCTGTGTGTCTCCTAGTGTGTCAGTGATTCTTTTTAATTTATTTTCTAGTTTCTACACAACTTTTCTGTAGGAAAAGAAAGCCCAAATGAAATTTAAATGAAAAATATAAAATTACGTAAAATTAATAAAAAGCAAATGCTATTGAAATTAAAACTGTATTTGCTCCAGGGTAAATGCATGGCGAGAATCAAGCCAGGAGTGACTATGGCACTGAACTCCAGCCAGAATCATTCTTGGGACTTCCAGAAAAGGGTACTCCTCACAGCTGTTCTCTCCAGAGGCACACGTGCATACAGAGGCAGGAATGATAGCTGCTGCTTAAAATACTGAACATTTTTTAAAAGTCAAAGGCAAATACTTTTATTTGCCCTTAAGATTAAATTAAGGAACTCAAACAAAATATGTATCTTGTCTCTGCAGTTCTTCCTGCAACCATAATTTTAGCAAAAACCATCCTAGCTCAGAATTCAGATGGAAAATAGCTAAGTAACACATAGAAGTCAGAAAGAAGCATATATAAATAGGAGAGAAATACAAATACTGTCAGACAGATTGAAAGACTATCTAAAAAGATTGCAAACAAAAGCTGTGGACCAAAGATACTGTTCAAATGAAGGGTCTGGGAAACCACAATTGGGTTCCCTCCTCCACCACAGGTTTCCCATATAACTTATGTTAAATGGCTTAGGGCAAGCAACTTCTTTTGGGGGCCTTTGCATCCTAGAGCTCAAAGTCACCTCTACCCATAAGAAAACAATTTTTCCTGTGTTTATAACATGTTTGTGTTTTCCAGATCCACAGTGACAGTAATACCACAAAACAGCGGTGCTGCTTAACAGTCTTTGCCACTGAAAAGCTTATCTAAACATCTAACGTAAAAACCCCCTTCCTTCTACTTCAAATCAGTATTTATTTTTTTTTTTGGTTATCTAAGATAGCTTACTCACACACCACAGTAGAGAGACATACCACATATGAGCTGAGCTACATCAACGGACCATGTTCAATTGCACTCCAATTAACAATGGCTAAGAGTATTCAAGCAGTCTGCTATTGAAGCTCAGAGGATGTGTGGTGACCATGGAACTTCTGTAACTCAGTTGTATGACTGACCTGGGGATGAAATCCATTCCCTGCCTTCTCAGGACTGACTGCCTCCTTCTCTAGTCCATCGAAACTCATGAAGGAGGCTTGCTAGATCAGTTTCAGTAGTAAGCGCTCCTGGATCACATCTAAAAAATCTGGCACCATGCATGAATGGTTGTTGCTGTTTCATCTAACAGGTTAGGGCATATACTCTGAACTGGGCTGAAGCCATTTTTCCTGATGGGAATCAAGATGAGTGTTTCTCACTCTCCCGGGAAAATATTAATGCACAGGTTATATAACATATACAGTGAAGTAAAGTGGAATTAAACTACAAAAACCTTAACCTCATAGTAGCATTTCACTACTGCATCATGGGTGCATTTAGAATAGGGGCACAAATGAGAGGTGGTTGGAAAAACAGGTTAATGGTCCAGAGTCTTGGCTTGGAGATGGCAGCCAGTGGTGAAAGAGAATTGCGTACAGTCAGGTAGCATCACTAAACCAGAAATAAACAAATAAATAAATATTCACTTAATTCCAAAGTGTTTAAGAAGCATTTCTTGTCATCATCCCAGAAATGCATACTACTTTGACACTGTTTGTGTCCTACAGCACTACTCTGCAAGCCTCAGTAGATCCCTGCTGGCAAAATATCAGGGAAGACTTCCTAACAGTAGCAAGTCTCCAGACTTAAGATGATCTCCCAAAAAGAATGTCTTGAGCCCAGACACTAAGTATCTATGACATAGATTCAGTTAGACTGCTAGAAAGCAGAACTGCAAAGAGCAAAAAAGTACTGGATACAGAGATAGATGCCTTCTAACATCTTATATTCATCTTGAAAGAAGATAAATCTTCTGGTGAAATTGTACAATTCTAAAAAGCTGGAGTCCTAGAAAATTCTAACTAATAAATAAAAATACAAATCTGTGTTCCCACTCAAAGTTTAATACAAAAATCTAGTCTTTCTCCCTTCAGCTTTTCTCTGTTTAGCATTCACTACATATTTAACTATGCTAGTTAAATGTGGTCCTTAGCACTCAGCCTACCTTAACAACTTATATACAGCTACATCATGACTATCTGGCATAATTCCTGAAGTATGTTTATGAGTAACTTAGCAATGAAGAGAAGTTATGCACTCTCACAGGCTTACAGAGAGCCTGCCTGCTAACATACCTTAAACCTCTTCAGTAACTGCATAAAAAAAATACAGCCACTTAGGTCAGGAGAAATAGTTCAGTAGGTATTGAATATTAAAGCACAAATTAGATGTCAACATTAGAAAATTGCTCCTGAACACCTTAGGATTATTGTGACAATACACAGACCTCAGCAGTTAGACAAAGGCTCTCAGTGTGATTTCTCAAGTCATGTCACAGCCTTCTGTCTTTTTTTTGCTCATGGCTCTCCACTGGGAAATATATTTTTTTTTTTTGTCTTTTCTTTCTTTTTATGGCTGTGCTACGTTTAAGACAGGTGAATGGACAGTGAAGTCAGTATCACATGGAGATTCAGTATATTTTAGAAGATCTTTTCTTGAGCATATTTGCTTCTATCACTGAGGGTGACCATAATGTTGCTACTGAAATAATTCTTTCATTATATTATACATATTATACTACACACATCAAATCTACACATATGCATATGTACACATTTTTGCACTAATGTTATATGCGCTATGTAATATAAAAAATAAGTGAAAAAAAAATCAAAAGAAACTACTTGCAAGGAAAACATGCCAAAGCTTTTAAAGAGGGATCAGAGTATTAAGAAATACGTGGAACTACTCATGGAAATTAAGTAACCATAAAAAATAATTACTAGAAAGGTCATCTAGGTATTTGTAAATGCATCTATCTGCTTTTCATTTAAATATCATGATTCCAAGACATCCGATGGACAAATGTCTATATGTACCTATTACATTTTCATATATCAGTTCTCCTTTTCTGTGTGTGTAAGCCATAAGGAAAGCATACTAAAGTTTATCTCAGTACCATTTGTGACCATAACAAAACATAACATCTGCTTACAATGTGTATTAGAAGAAGGTGGAATTTCCCGTCAAAACACTGGTTTTTGGACAAATTTGAACTTACTGGTTCTGCCAAAGTTCTCAAAGCTTCTGCAAACTTTAATTAAGATTCATAAACTTTATAAACTTTTGGTGATAAGTATTAGAAAAGATAGAGAAAGGGAAGAGGAAGTTTTGAGTAGAATTGTTAAATGATTAGTCCAACATCTTATAGTAAGTTAAAGGCAAGTTAATTAAAATAGTGTCCCCTTATTCCTTACAAATTCAGGCTGGGATTATCCTGATCCCAAGACAGAACTTGGACAATTTTTCATAGGTAGTTAAGACAAAATAACAATCCTGAAAACCCACTTTCTCAGTATCTGTGTACCCATCTACCTTTCTCAGGTGCCGTTACCTTGGTCTGTTGAAGGTACACGGGAAGGCTTTGATATTGGGGCTGGCCTCCGTGAGGAGAGGCCGGGGCTGCCCTGTGCAGAACACAGCCGGTTGCAGCCAGCTCCAGCCGACCCACTGCAGGGCACAGCTGAGCCCTTCAGCCAAGATGGTGGCACCTCAAAGAAAATGTATTTAAGAAAGGAAAAAAATGCTGCATGGCAGTGAAGAATGAGGGGGAAAAAAAGCATGAGAAACAGCCCTGTGATGACAAAGTGAGAGCAGAAGGAGGGAGAGGAGGTGCTCCAGGTGCTGGAGCAGAGATTCCCTTGCAGCCCATGGAGGAGACCACCTCCAAGAAGACACAAAGACTGCAGCCTGTGGAGGGTTCCATGTCAGAGCAAGTTTATCCTGAAGGACTGCAGCCCATGGGATGGACCCAGGCTGGAGCCAGGGAAAAGTGTGAGAAGGAAGAAGTGGCAGATACAAAGTGTTATGGACTGACTGAAGCCCCATTACCCTTCTCCCAGAGCAGAGGGAGAAGGTGCTCGGGAGTAGGGGGAAGGTGTTTGTTTCAATTTTTTAAAAAAATTAGCCCTTGTTTTTCACCATCCAATTCTGTGTTAATTAGCAATAAATTAACTACTTTTCTCAGGTCAAGTCTTTTTTTTTTTGCCTGTGACAGTAAGCGATCTCACTGGCTTTGTCTTGAGTCATTTGCTTTTTCCATCCTATTTTCTCCCCCTGTCCTGCTGAGGAGGAGGAGTGAGGGAGCCGCTGGGTAGGTGTTGCGCATCTGGCCAAGAGCAACCCACCACACTTCATGCACTGAAGATTTTCACACATTTAAGGTCCTGCTTCTGAAGACATAGCGAAGAGTCTCAGTTTTGACAGAGCTGAACAATTTCACACCCAGAGCAGACTTAAGCCTTATCAGGATCAATAAGGTAGATGTTCCTCCGCCTCCTTTTTCTGAGGGCTTCATCTTACAGGCACTCTCAAGCACCTGTAGGAGACAGAGATCTATACAAAGTACCGGTGTAAGTACCACTTAAAAAATAAAACCTGGCTGTGGGAAGAACCATTGGTCCCAATTATACAGTAGTTCAAGCACTGATGTAACATGTGAGAGGATACAGTTCAATTGTCTTTTAAGAGTATTCCAACTCCTATTGCCAAGTAAAGTGCCGTAGCCATAAGATTATGAGCTGTGATGGGGTATTTTGCACTCCCGCTGTTGAAACCATATATGATGATCCATAAGACACCCCCTCCTCCCTGCTATTACTTTGCTTAAGTAGCTCTCTCCTCATCAAAGTAAATGTTGTGGATTCCACTCCAGCAAAAGCACTTTCCCTGTGCACTACATGGGTGGCTACAGATCTAGACAAGGTTCAGCCGCTGAGACGGACACGCATGCAAAGGTTTGGCATGGCAATGCTCATTATACAGCCCTTGCTTCCTCTTTCATATGCATGACTGCTTCCTCCATGACTTACATCAGAAAAATAAGCACTGTTTTGAATTTAATGATGTCTGTTGCCTTTCACTGACAACAGATTATGCTTATTAAAGAATTCTTTGTTTGCTATTGTTTTACATCTAGTTTCCAGGACTAGCTGTTTTTATACAGTTCTTTCCATTCAACTGAGAAAAAAAAGCCATAGTAATAGCCTAAAAAAACCCAAAACCAATTCTTATTCATTCTCCTCCACCGCCTGGGAACCAGATTTATGAAACATAGTGAAACAGATATGAACTATTTTATATTACAGAATTTTCCCCTCCTCCACCGCAGACCCTACATTTTCTTTCAGCACTAGAAGGAGGGTAAGTCTGTTTATGTGAGCCAGGGCACCCCTGAAAACAAGATTATAAACCTCAAGTGGCTACAGCAGAGAAATATTTATTTTGTTTAAAATAAATGGAGCAACTCTTGGATTATAACTGGAGTCATATGTTTATAAATCAGCTTATTGAATAACACAGCCTTAGAACAATCACTGTTCTGGGACACAGTCTTCTACTACATAGTGAAACTTCCACAGAAACAGCTATGCTGATAATAATAAACATTGAAAAACTAGAAATGCTTTTCCTTCCTTCTTGCTGGCCCTTTTAAAATGGCTTTGGGCCTAACCCTTAGGAATTACACAAGCCAGACATAAAATAAAAGCTATCTTGAAGGCTAAACCGATAGGATTTCTTTTATGTCCCTTCCTGAACCGCAGCTTTCTCTGTTATCATTAACGTATTATCTTCCATTAGTGGAGCTTATGCTTTTCATGCTGTGAGAACCTAAACTCCAGACAGAAATGCTAAGATGCTATATCTGCAGGATAGGACTCTCCTGTGCTTGTTAATAGTGTAAAGAAAAAAAAGCTGTACCAAATCTCATTATCATCAGAAGGGCAAGAGAGTCTCAGGAATTAAAAATAAAAATAAAAAAGTGGAGGGTCCTCACTGTCAAAACAGGGGCAGTTAGATACCCTGAATTTTCCACCACTCCAGACATGTCAATCAAACATAACACAATGCAAGAATATCTGAGTGACACTTCAAGCTGCATTCATAAGCAACCTGCCTCATTCACAGTCAATGAATAGACAGGACTTACAAGCCCACACTCAGAAGTTATTGAAATGTGACTGACATCTCAAAGGAAAAGTGTCAACGGGATAACATGACCCTGTGCTGAAACACTGCAAGGTTAATCAAAGTTATGGCAGTCAGGAGCTAGAAAGACCCTACCTTAGATTGAATTCTTGTCACAGCAGTGACTGGGCCACTATCTCCTCTTCACTTCTTCTCCCACCGATATTTGCACCCCAACTTTGTATCATTTGTCCACTCTTCTTTTGGTTTCATTTTAGGAAGGTATTGGTGGATGTCATCCGAGAGAAGATTTTATACATCTAAGTAATGGTAGGTCTCCCTTGTCCTTCTCTGGGACTCACTGTGCTATAAATATTTGATCTAATGCAGTAAATATACCATTGGGAGATTAAAAGGAAGTGCTACAAACTGTAGAGTTATTGCTCAGAAGAAAGTAGGTAAAATCTGAGTTAAAGGATCGGTAGAAGTCCTCTGAGCTTCCACAGAGCGATAAAGAGAATAGGTAAATGCTCAGACTGTTTCTTAAAGTTCCCTATCTCCCCAAGTCCTTAGAATTCCTGACAACTCATTATTTGCCAGTATCACATCAGGAAATATGTTACATGGACATCTCTCCTTCTCTTACCACCCCACCCACCCCCTAATTTTGTAGGTCTTTATAGACAATTTAATTTTTCCCATTAATTTGTGTAAATATGTCAGCAACTATCTTTTTTTTTTTTTATTTGGTGCTGTTATGGTTAAAATATAGACTAGAACTGTCCATTTATCCTAAGCACACTCTACAAAGTAAAAAAGCTAGTAATAGAGATAAATTAAAGAATACAGGATACAGCCAATACAACAGTTATGTTCCTATGGCCATGGTTACAAAATGCAATTCTTATGTAATTTAAGCAAGCATGACTTACTTTTATAGCAAAAGAGAAAGGAATTCTCTGGTTTATTTTATTCCAGGATGGCATATTTTAGCTTTCTTGAGTTTACTTCATATGTTTCTTGTTTTCTTATTCTGTCAGCCCATAGCAACATCTCACAGATACAAATAGCACCTTCTTGACACTGCATATCATCAGCTAAAAATGCTAACGGCCCTGTTCTGTTGGTTTCATTCCCTGCTCTTCCTCCTCTTTTTCTAGAAAGCAAACAGTCTAGAAAGTAAATATGCGTCTTCTCTAGAGCCTAAGGGTCTAGAAACCTTTTTCCTTCTACAGACTCACTGTCTCATTTCTAAATCACCGCCTGCAATGAATGTCCCACAACATTTCCATTATGGAATCAGTCTTCTAATCAATTATTTATTTAAAGAAAGATTTACCAATAATATCCCTTTCTCCTCCAGTAAAAAGGTAAGAACAATATGATAACCCCCCAAAAAATTATTTATTTGTTATTAATTATTTTTTAAACCTATGATGAGGAAACTTCAGATGGGAGAAAGATCACCTTGGGAATATATTATATGAAACCTGACCAGCAAGGACTTTTCTTTTAGGAAGAATAATGGTTTAATGTTTAATTAATCCTATCCATTTCTGCATTTATGGGAAGGCAGAGAAGAAGAGTCTGCTTTATAATGTGGAAAATTAAATATTAAAAACTTTGTGCCTATTTGACTTTACATTTTCTTGTTATGAATGGATATTTTCACTTTATTTCACCTTCTTCAAGCTACAAGAGACAGAAGCAATTACTGCAGCTCTGCTGAACAAAGGTATTCTCAATGTACCTCTGATACTGCCTTGCCAATCCCAAAACAAAACAAAAATTTAAAACCGTTTAAAGTATTAATGGAACCTTTAAAACTCACATTCACGGTGACGCAGGTTACTCAAGATTAGAGAAGGCCAGGGAGAACTTCAGAAAAGCTGAACAAAGTTATGCATTTAAGAAACTCAAGAGATAAAATTCAGTGTAGACAAGAGCCAGTACACACTGGATGAAATAATGTAATTGCCCCTGTGTACAAATGGGTTCTAAATTAAGTGCACCTATTCAGAGAAAAAGATGTAGAAAGTATTTTGGACAGTTCAATAAAACCATTTGTTCCATGTACTACAGTAGTCAAAAGCCCAACAAAATTATTAAAGCCTGAAGAATTCAGAGTACTAAAAGAGAGAGCAATAATGAAAATAAAGCCTTTAAATACAGTGACTTTAAATAGTCTATGTTCTTGCCTTGTCTCAAAAAGCAGAATTTTTAAAAAAAAAAAAAATGGTCCATCCGGAGAAAAGCAGCAAAATGAAGATAGTTACAAATATGACAGCTCCTGAGCTGGGAGAAAGGATGAAGCAGAGGTATGAACGTCCTCTCTGAGTCACTCACCTAGCAGCCATTTCTGCTTCCTTTCCACTTCTGAATGGTACCCCTGAGAAGTGCCCTAGATCCCACCACTGCGAGAGCCCCTACTCGCTGCCACTCCAGCACAGAGCCCACACTGAGCCCCTTCCCTCCATGATTCACAGCCCGGCACTGCCCGCAGCCGCATCCCCCTCATGCTGTGCCTGCAGCCCCAAGGCAAACTGCTCTGCACTGGGGAGACATGAGGTGCTGGGGGGCACCCACCTTCATCTCCTGACTCACCACATGGATGCTGTGCAGCACAGCAGGCTCAAGCCCAGATACTAAAAGTATGTACGGTATAGTACATACTACTAAAATCAGTATGAATAATGAAATGTTTATTGCGGGCCTTAGATACTGCTGGGTGGAAAGCTTCTAAAAGGAAACGTCTTCCACATTTCTCCCCTAGCACAAGATGGTCCCCTCTCTTCCTTATGCCATCCTTCCTCCACTTCATCCTCTCCCATGTCCTAGTCATTTTCTCCTGTGTCTACTTTTCCCTCAGTTATCCTTCCTTTCCCTTCTCTCTTTGTTCACTCCTTACATTCTGTGTCTCTTGTCTTCACAAAGGTCCTGGAGGTTAAACGGAGCCTAAATTGAATACAGTTCAGAGCCTCCCACAGTAAATCGTCTCTCCCTTCCACTGCTGAGTGCTTGATTTCCTCTCCAGAGACGCAGCCCGGCAGGCTGCCAGCAATTGGCTGTGCGCTGTGTTGTGCCCGATACTCTGAATCAGACTTGTTCAATTCACGTTCAGACCCCAGTCTGACTACAAGATTAAAATTCCCTGTCTCATTCCATCTGCTAGCAGCCACTTCGTCACTGCCTGGTTTTGGAGCGGGAATGCCCTCGTGCACTCTTCTTGCTCTGTACAGAAAAATTCTCATAACCAAATTTAAATTTAACATTGATTTAGTTAAAATGTGCATGGAAAACCTTGACCATGGGATCTACTGTGGTTCACATTAAAATTAGTCAGGACTGTCACATAGCCTTATTAGGAAAACATTATCTGCTGCTTTAGCTTTTTGTTTCTGTTTGATTTAAACCAGAGTGTCAATATCACTGTTCCACTCTGACCTCCTCCCTCTTGTTGCTCAAGTAATGCTGTCAATGTACTTCCCTTCTCCCTGCGACCACTTCAACTTCGGACTTCTCCCCTCACTGTCCCAGAGGTCTACCCACATTCCTCCAGAATTTCTGGAGATTGCTCTTTATCCTTACCCAGTACTGTCAGTTTTCTGCCTTCTTCCATGATGGGTTTTTGATTTTTTTGTGGGTTTTGGTTTTTTTGTTTTGTTTTTTTTTCCTATTTCAATGGTTAACAAAGCAAGAGGAGCCAAAGTCTGCCATCCAGGTGTCTTTGCCATAAATCCCATTAATTTCCGTCCACTTCGCATTTGGCTCAGTGCTTCTGGTGTTACATTGTGTACCTATTACAAAGCATGGCACTTTTGTGGAAATGTCAAAGGACACGAACCTCTCTAAACACACGACACTGATAATAGTCCATCCAGAATAGGCACTGAGACAACCATCATTCTACATTATTGCCTGTAAGTGGGACCTAGCATAGACGGCCTCGCCAGGAGGCCTGGAGACCTGAATTCCTAATTGTAACTTTGCTATTGCTTTGTTCAGATAAGTTAGGAGAGCTGTGTCCTCTTCCCAACTGTAAAACATGGTTAGTCAAAGTTATCTCCTCTAAAAAGCTTTTAAATCTACTCGAATGCCAAAGTAAGAACTAAGTATTTATTATTTTTTAATCACTGAGAGGTTTTAAATAAGCCATTCTTACAGAGCCAGCTCCAAGGTTATAATTGAGCTCTACTGATGAACTGCTATTTTATAGGTATGTATAGCCAGTATTTTGTCTAAATATATTGGTTTCTGTGTCTTTCAGGTGTTCTGGCAAAGAAGCTAGATGTTTGATTGCGACCCAAGAGAAGATTTGTGACTTCAAAGCTCCCTAACTTTCCCTCCCCCCAAAAAAAAAAAAAAAAAGGGCATCATTGTAGACAGGCTAACTCAGTATGAAACTTAGAAAACGGAGTTGTCTGGCAAGGAATTTATTATTACAGAAATCTTGAAAGAAAATAAAGGTTTCAGATCCAAACCAGATATTGCGGCCAATAAACTGAGGATCAGAAAGAGGCAAGAAGTTGGCCTCCCTGCTAATGAAAGTCCATTAGGGATGCCGATAGACTGTGACTGCTTTTCTTACTAACTTTATTAATTAGGACCCTCAGGAAATTCAAAAGTAAAAAAGCAAGTGAGAGGGAATGTTTGCCAGAACTGCTGTAGCATGTGTCAGACTCCCTCACTTTCAAGATGTGTACACAAACCAGTAACATTTTATCTATTCCAGCATAACTGAGCTCAGTGGGAAAATTCCACTGAGTTCAGTTCACGTATCAATTTACACTTAAGGGTAAAGTGCTTAAGTGTCTGGCCTAATTGAATTGTTTTTATTACGGGTTCTGGTTTGTCTAAACAGCATGGCATTCAGTACATTAAGGATGCCATACACATGTGGCTGAACCAAGTTAATTCTGTTGGGAGTTATGAAAAAAAGAGAAAATAATTTAATACTTTTTTTTTTCCTGACTGCCTATTTTTACAGTTTCCAGAAGTAGATTAAGGTCTTCTAGACACCACTACTAACAGGTATAAAGAGCAACACTTTGCATACTAACTAGGTTTTGGTTTAGTTCTGTTTTATTCT